>JACCIC010000132.1:350000-602500 GCA_018907035.1 Sycobia sp. Sy_11
ATCCTAATACGCTATTCAACAGAAATCTTTTAAAATACTAACGTTTGAAAATGTATAGAGGACTCATTATTTAGTAGGAAAACAGTAACATTTAATAAAGAAGTGTTTTTATACAATAGTTTATGGGTAAGGTTATATAGCTAGATTAATACTTATTTGGATTCATGGAAAAAGATTTAGCATCATATAGATGTGTATTGAATTAATATCAATCAAAGCATTATTTAAATAAATAGTCGAAGACATGTATATCTTGAATTCATCATATTTCTGTTTTGCAAGGGAAAGTATTTTAGTGATTTGTCCACCGAATAAATCAATCAGTTTTTTTAGACTGAAAGAGAGTTTGTTTTAGTTTTTATTATTATTTTATATTATTTTACTATCCAACCATGAACAAATCATTTAGCCATTTAGTGCATAGAGAGAGAGAGAGAGAGAGAGAGAGAGAGAGAGAGAGAGAGAGAGAAAGAGAGGAATACACACGTCTCAGACATTCATTTTATAAATAAAACGATGTGGCCGTGGTACACTATGCTTTTCTTCGCTCGATCTGTCTCACTTTCTGTCTTCTTTCTTCGTCTCTATTTCTGTCGGCCTGTCTGTCGGTCTGTCTGTCTGTCCGTCTGATGCCTCTTCCTTCCTCTCTTCCTCCCCCTCTTTCGCTTACATTGCTTATATTTGTTTGTCCCTTATACACTATAATATTACTTTCAATATTTAACGCTTTTGATATAGTTTGCTATTAAATACAGTTTCGTGAAACATTTCTCCACTCCAATTCATCATTTCAGTTTTTTCTGGCCTAGATGTAAAACTATAGCGAACTAATTACCGCGCTGCCGTCACTAACGCAATTTCATCAATATAATACATCTTAATTATATAAAGTAATAAAGTAAAGAACGGGTCATTTTCTCTCTCTCTCTCTCTCTCTCTCTCTCTCTCTCTCTCTCTCTCTCTTGCTCTCTCTCTTGACGAATGAAGTTTTTCAAATTGTTTTTAACTAGTATTAACCCGTGCTCCGTCGATATTGCGCCGGCCTTCAATCGAGTACCGTTCCGATGTGCTAATCTACTGTATTTAGTTTCTGGTAGCAACTGTATCGTATGAATACGTATACCACGAGCAACAATTTGCTAGAGAGATTTGAAAGAGCTGAATTTTATATATTCAATTTATAGCAGATGAAAAACTACATTTTTTTCTTTGTCCGCTCTGGCATGGTTTATTTAATGATAAATTGTTGCTAATGGAACGTTTTATTGAATTTTTCATTCATTTTCGCGTGGAATATTACAGCTGCATTAAAAAAAATTAAATCAATACTTTATCGAATTTTTCCGATTTTTCTATATCAAGTTGATCTACGCATATCTATAAGATTCAATATCGTTAACATTTGAACAAGAGAAAAGAAAATAAAATTAATTGATTAATTAAAATTTTAATCAGTGAAAAAATTACACCGTAACCAATTGATATACACTATTTGATAGTTATTTATATTTTGTATATACCAATTCAGCTAAATCGTCGGGTTAATCGGACAATTCATCTTCTACCGAGACTTGTTTTTTTTTTAGAAAAGATAGAATTCTTTACGAGTTTTGACAGTTCCCACATGATTACTTTAATCTCATTCGTAGTCGCCCAATTTGCATTCCTCGGCTACCTGCTAAACGCAGTTCAAATGAGCAATTCTGTTTTGCATAACATCGGGGATATATGGATATAGCTTGTTCCAGGACATGTCTTTGGATAGGATTTTGTAAAGATATTTAAAATTTATTTACTATGTACCTCAGCTTCTTATATATAATCTGAGATTTGAAGTCGTATTCCAGAGTCCATAGGTTTGACATTTACTTAATGCCATTAATCATATAAAAACAAAATCACCGTTTGACGGATAAAACTTACATATTGGAGGTGCGTCAAAATGTCGATTGAATCGTTTAGAAAAATTGGTGGATAAATTTACAAAGTTTTAGATTTACATAAAAAAATCTTTCACCAGTTTCCAGACAAACTTAAAGTCCAAATTAGTTAAATCAAACTTCGTCTCTTTAGAAGGAAATTAATACATTTGATCGATTTTAATTAAAGTACATAAATATCTTGAGTACTGTGGCAGATGCAAAAAATATTAAACTAAAAATTTTTCAGGGTTTATAGAGTTTAAAAGAGTTGGGTGTACAATGACTTGAATCATGTCCTAGGAGATCAATGTTTAAGATCATTTCGAGATGAACAGTATTTTGTTTCAAATAAAACTTTTAGTCATTGACCCAGATTCTGAAAAACAGGAGAAAAATTTACATATCTATTTCTGAAAATGAATAATTTTTTAGTTATTGTCAAATATCTTAGTTATTGTAAAAACTTACGCCAATAATAGCCCCTTATACGATTCAATGTTACGGAGCAACTGTATCCAAACTAAGAATTGGAAAATTATTATCAAATATAAAAACTTCTAAATAGTAAATATTAATTATAAATCTGAAGATTACTCTTAATTTTATTATATCTTAATTCTTCATGTGACAGGGCAAACAGTTCATTTTATTATTACAATATGATTTATTTCATTATAATAACAATGAATATTAGATTTTTTTTCGTCAAAATAACAATTTGTTCAATATTTACTCATTTTCATATAAACAAGAATTTTACCCGGTCCTTGAATAGAAAAGGTGGGTGCTTATTACAGGATAGGTTGGTAGCGATCAATTTTATAAAATTCATTGGCAAATTCCTTATTGATATATTTGACATTGTTGACGAAATCGAAACAGTGAAATTTCGTCTGACATGTTATAAATTATACTCATATAAAGCTAATTAACAGAGAATTATTATTTCACTTATTCAGATTTTTAGTGAGCGATATTGATATATCCATTTTGAAGAGACAGTATTGAAACTTTTGGGAACATTATCAGTGAGACTGAGTCAAAAGGTGTCAAATGTTAAATGTAGCTTATTTTGAAGGAATTTAATTTAATAATACTATTATCCCTGTTTTTATTCGCATATGAATTTATGATCGTTCATATCCCTTTGCAATTAGAACAGTCACTAAATAAAAAAAAAATAAATAAATAAAGAAAAAAAATAGAATGACAAAAGTAGATGCAATTATATTTTTTTTACGTGAATTCTCTATGAAAGTATACAGGAAAGAAAAAAATCTCGAGAAAAAAGTTTATGCATACGCACACACACACACACACACACACCACACACACATACACACGCGAGCGCGCACACACACAGATATATATATATATATATATATATATATATATATATATATATATATATATATATATATAAAGGCACTGGCTTTATTGATCGCCTGCGTGAGTGTGCGTGTGTGTGCATGTGTGCGAACAGGTCCCGCGTGAAGATGGGAAAACTTACGAAAAGGTGAGCTGGCGGGAAAGTTTAGGATAAAGTGTCCGTTCTTGGGGGACCGTGTTTGTTCACGTAATTCTGGAGAATGGTCGGACGCGGTGGGGAAGATGCTTTTGAAAATTTTGCAGGGTTTGGACAATGGTGTTCATTTTTCATGAAATCCTTGAATGATAACATTTTTGGAACTTTTTTTTTATGAAACATGCATTAATATATAGCGTCCTCTATAATTAGCGCATACATTTTAATAATAATATCATTAATATCGTTATTTTTCATTTTATTAATGTCAGTATAAAATTAGGATTAGATTTTATTTTACTATATCAAATTTTGTAACAGTTATTTAGGCATACTTCATGTTCTTCTTTAAGTTATGTTTTTATTGAATAGTAGATTTTATTTAAAAATTTAAGTGAACTTTGGAACAAACTAAAAAACAAGGTTTATAAAAATATGATCTAAAAGCAATAAAAAATAGATTACTTTTACATTTTTTCTTAATTCGCCCCTACAAAGGAAAAAGTATTGATTGGAATGAAATCTAGAATTTAATATCTATAGGCGCAGATAAATTAAAAAAAATAAATAAATCCGGAGAAATCATTATAGTTTTAAAAATAACGTTGCTCTTAATAAATGTGTAGAAATATGGTTATTTCTGTTTAATACCGATGAGATAAATTAAAACAAATACAGAAATTAAAAAATACGTTTTTGCTGAAGTAAAAAAGCTTCGGAATCAATAATTGAACGCATAAGTAGAGAATATGAGATGAAATTTCTATTCCGGCATTTTGATAAATATTCATTTTGGTCATTTTTCTCTTTTTTATGCTTATTTATAGTAAAATTCATAATTTATTTTTTAAAGATTTTCATAAATAATCATTACCAATAAAAATAGAAGAACTTTTTACAGCCTGTCAACTAAGAGCGTGCTCGTGTTAATTTATAAAAAAATTTATTTGATGAAATTTTCATATATATCTATTGTACACATTACAAACAATGATGCCATTTGGTTACTAATCTCTCCAGTCACCACCGGCGTTGATAATTGCCTGGCATCTCCGAGGCATGCTTTCTACTAATTTGACGGCGTACTCTAGTGGCAACGATCTCCAGATCTGACAAATTTGGTAAGACAACTGCTTCAAAATGTGTGTGCGTCTTCTACGAAGCTTCTGTTTAATATATGCTCACACATTTTCGATAGGATTTGTATTGCCGACGGCGATGGCCAATCCAATGTAACGATGCCATATTGAGTCTTCCACTCAGTACACAGCTTGCTGCGGTATTTAGGATCGTTGTCCTCCTGCAGAACCATTGTTTGGCAGATGGCAGTAAAACCTTTTTATAGATTTTTATCAGTTTCTTGACATTTAGGTTGTCAATAAAGAGACCAAAGTGCCGAATCCCAGCTTTGAAAAGAAGCTCCTAAGATGTTCCTTTATTCCGTTGTTTATTCCTTGTTTTACGGTCCGCTGAACAAACCTATGGATAGAAGTTGACCAGGTTCACGTGAAGAAATAACGTGCCCATATAGAACATTCATCAGTAAAAATGATATTTTCAAAATCTCTATTAATATTCTCATACGCCGAAGCGAGTCGCTTTATTACATTTTTTTTCAGTAAACAGAGGCTTCTTCATTGTGTTGCGCCATTTCAGGCCATGAGTACGAAAATGGGTTTGGATAGTTTCCTAGGATATATCTAAACCTTTTACCATTAATTTTGCTTATTCTTGGAGCAGTATTATAAAAGGATTCTGCGAAAACAGTTTCACTATTTTTTCTTCATCTTTTTTGTCCACTTTTCCTATCAAGCCACGCTCTGATAAATCATCGACATTTTTAGCCACTTTATATCGCTGTACCCATTTCTGTACAAATGCGTTCGACTTTATCATATATTTAACAGCCGCTGATTGCGACATTTTAGGACCTTTTAGGTGGATGCAAAGTAACACAGTCTCGTAGCGCGACGCGCAATTAGCACTCATAGCGTATAACGTATTTCTCTTTCAAAAGATCAATGATAACTGAATCTTTGTTCATAGTGCATCAAGGACAAAGCTTCCTTCTATCGGCTCGCGAAGGAATTAGAGCGAAATCTTTCATTACCTATCAGTAAATTCGACCACGCTTTTACTTGACTGACTGTAAAATTGGTGGTTATTGATAACACATTTTTTTTTTCATCTTCTTAGAGTTAGGTTGGAGTAAAAATCCCGAAGTTCTCCGTAAAAATAACAAAAAGCAGATATCATTCTTTTTTTACTCTATTTGGGATTGATTAGGATAAAATCCTATATAATATAGATAATGTATACATACGGTACATTTATTTAATACACCATTTGTATTAACCCAACTTTATTTCTACTGCTATATTATAACTAATTATACTTATAATATTATTCTGATATTATCACTTTTCCTATATTTTGTAATATTATATATATAATCTAAAATTCTAGCCGAGTTATATCAAGTAATATTATATTCCATATAATACGCGAATAATTTCTTTATTTGGTGCCATTTAAAATCCATAGAAGTATATATTTTTATATATACGATATACATTAGATTGGATAGTTTTTCATGTAATAATTATATTGAATGCCATAGAATATAGATAGATCTTTATCATACTTTATCTAAGAATTCTAAGAATGCTACAAATAACATATAATTAATTTTACTTACTCCCGTAATACGCAAACAAAGTATATTTTGTTGATGGGGCGATATGGCGGAGTAGCTGCGATAGATTATAATGAAATGATTCATTATCGGCGATTGTTCTAGTTGGATTATCATGTTGATTCCATTATACAGTATATGGAAAGAATAACGCAAAAAGCGAAAGCCGGTCAAAATTTTTAAGAATTCGAAAAGCCCATGAGTAAAAAATTTTTACAAATCTTCCTAAGCGTGTCTTATTGTGATCTCTTCACAGATGGTTGCATAGTCTTACAAAGCTTGGCAACATTTTTAAGTAGACGAATTTTGGCAGCATTTGATAAAATTTTGTCAAAATCTGATAAAGTCCGTTAATTTTATTGGGTAATAAAATTAAGAAAAATCTGACAATGCCTAACAATATCTGTCAAAGTCATCAATTAAAGTAATAAATAATTAATTCTTTCCATTAATTGTTTCTTTCTACGATTATAGAGAAATGTTTTTCATTCTTTTTGTTTATTTCACTCAAGCTCCATAGGCTTTGTTAATATGTACGAACTATCGCAAAAGTTTGTCATACTTTTCCAAACATCGTTCTGGCCTTGCCAGGTATTGCCAGGCATATTTCCAAGCAATAACAGACTTTGCTAATTATTCTAAATTGACATATTTAGCAATTTGTTCTTGGCACTTTCCTTGCACGTAAGCACATGTGACAAGTTAAAAGTAAGGGAAAGTGGGATAAAAAGTGTTCAATAATCTGCAAAAGGAGGTCAAGAGCCAATTAGACTATATGCGGATGAATTTTGATTGATCGTTCTATTTTGTTTCAGACACTTTATTGGCTAGTCGAGAAGTTTTCATTGTGTTTTTTTGATAGGGATTGCTTAAAATGGCAATTGGAAGGTTTGTTAGAGATCGGCTAAAATGAAAGTGAAAATTATATATTATTCTTTGATATACAATAAAAAATTATTGAGAAACCAACGATATTATATGAACTTTTTTAATGACAATTGTCGATAAAATTATTGCAATGCCTTGAAAAAATGCTGCCATAAGCAGCGGATATTATTGCCCGAGAGTAATATTTTTTGCTCGCTATATTTTCTATAATTTTTTTCATTAAGTTTTGGCATATTTAATATAATCTATAAAAATACTCTAACAGAGCAGAGTGGGAAAAAAATTGTTCAAGCTCGTTAATTTCGTTTTTGTTATTTTTCTCCCATCATGCGTTCTCAGTTTCAAAGTTTATTGATTTTTGGTTATTTTTGCAAACACTCAAAATTTTGACGCACTAGATCGAATAATCGCAATCGTTATTTTATGCCCCCCTCCTGCTTTGGTCTACTTTACATACTCGCATCGTAATCTACTATTTGCTACATAAATGCGTATTATAGATTGGCTTTTCACTCCTGCTTCAAGTAAGAAAAGTTGGCGACGCGATTCTCGAATTGAGATTAGCAGTAGTTCGCAAAAGAAGCAATCGTGCCAGTCTGGAATAACGAGAATTCCCGTAGAATTTGAGAATTCGAAACGAACATGGGAAAATCGAAACTTTCGTGCTTAGTTTGACAAACCAACAAATAACAATTATATTTCATTATCGCGCATCGAAATCGACAACAAGACGCGGCGAACTTATCGTCGGCACGATCCCACCTCGATACGAAAGTATCCAAGAGTATCCCCCTCATTCAATAATGTCGCACTCCGTGGTTAAAGGCGCGCGCAAGCGGTAATCTAATATATATATATATATATATATATATATATTCTTTCCGCTCCGACGGCCAATCCGCGCGTGTGCGCAACTTTCGAAAGAGATGCGCGCGCGCGCGCGCGTTTGCTCGATCGAGCGTATCACCTCTTTTGCCTCCCCATACTCATACCACGCGACGACCCCCCCCCCCCCAGAGTCCTTCTGTACATTCGAGGGATCGAGGATCGTTCAGTTGTCTCCTCTCCCCCGCTTCCCGTTACTTATTGATCGTAACTATATGATTTTGCGCGCGCGCGTGTGTGTGTCAGAAGTTTTAGCTCAGTTGCGCGTTGATTTTTGAGAATGGCCCAGCAGGTCGATAACGAAAAATGAATATTAACCGACGATGTTAACGGATTGCTCTTTGATACGATCCGTGGTTCTCACGATAAAGAGATTGGAAGAGGGGTTCTGTGTGCCCTCGAGTCTGCCTCGACGATCTCTCGTAGATTTTCCAGGAAAATGGGGGATAATTCATAGAATTATTGGAAAAGGGGAAGTGCCACTCCATTATCGGCGATCCTTCCAATATATAACTTAAACGCTTTAACAACTCTCTATATTTGGTCATCGAAATGCGATTGTACATTATTAAATTTGAAATTTGATTCTTCTAAATTTTCATTCGGTCGAATTCTTTTTGAGGTATTGTTCCGAACGTAAATGAAAGCTCAAATAGCAGATTCATAGGCACGTGCATACATATACATATATACATATCTAAACATATTTTTAGGCAACTATTTCTCGATATTATGAACACGTACAAACTTTTTACGAAATAACTTACGACTGTGTTACCGAAAAATTGTTCTTTTCTTTTTCATATAATGCTTCTCTGCGGATCCTCTTTCATATTTAAAATATCTTGTTCCACTCAAGAATAAAAAACTCCTTATTTAGAAAAATAGATATGTAGCACGCGAGTTTCTTCATTCAAATTTTTTTTTGATAATTGTATCGAATCGATCGAAAGATCGTATCGAACTGCCGGTAGAAGTTTCGCGAGTACAAATCTATTTTGGTGTGTGTGTGTGTGTGTGTGTGTGTGTGTGGATAATATATCTGTCGTATATGCAGCCGAAACTGATATACGTGAAGCAAAGGAAAGGAAAAAGGGCTTTGGAAAAGAACTCCGCGGAATATGTGTGGAGTCCTATATATATATACTTTATATATATACATATATACATATATATACATGAAATAATATAAGATATATCAGTTTCAAGTTAAGCAAGTTCAGGTACTCGATTTTTATAATGATCGTTGCATACGTAGGTATTATTATAAAGGAGAAATGTAATACTTGTATTCGATAGGCATCTATTTATTATAAGATTTTTTCATTTCTTTTTTTTTTAACAAATATAACTTTGTGTACTAAATGGTCAATTATAATAAGTGTAGAGTAAATGTAATATACTCAGATATATATATATATATATATATATATATATATATATATATATATATATGTATGTATGTATGTATGTATGTGTATATGTATCAGTTGTTAGCTACTCTTCATCCATTGATTTTTACATAGTAAAACTCTTATCGATTCATTTTGAATGAGCATCTATTATTTCACATTACAGTGCTTCCGACTAAAAGAATACGTTTGCAGCGACTCGCACGTATAGTGTGATCTGGAAAACATGAAAAATGATGTTGATCAATGAAAACCACCAACTTTTTATTTTTAAAATTCATGATAAGAACATCAAAATGTATAGTCTCAGAAACTTGACGGAAATCGCATAAAGCAGTGTCTTTTAGATTTACTACTTTTACAACATAGTTACCAATGTTTGCCATATTAAAGTTATTTATATATATATATATTTATATATATATATATATATATATATATATATATATATATATATATATATATATTTATATATACATTTTCAGTAAGTTTGGAAATCAAAAATTGTTTAAAAGATCGTGAAAACAAAAGTATTCATTAGAACATTGAACAATCACATTCTTCTTTAGAAATTAGTTTGAATTTGTAAAATTTAAAATATTTGTTAGAATTCGAAATATTGAAACGATAATAAAGACAACTTGCAAAACTAGTCTTCATGCTGACCTTTTATTTTATAATTTGGTTCTTACTAAGAATGTTTAATTTTAAATTTTTTAGACATTATTCACATTAAATCTTGTTTCAAACACCATCGTAGTTATTTATATCACGGAAAAATAAAAAAATTTAGATACCATTTGTTGAAAATGTAATGAAGAAATGCTGTTTTTTCTTTTTAGTTTGGAAAAAGTAGAAAAAATTGTTCCCTAATCCAGAACGAATTATTTTATTCCCAGTAAAAGTTATAACAAATGTTATAATAAAAAACTGCATTGCAGCCATTATATGGATATTTACTTTTAAAAAATATTAAGTTCTGATGATTCACCGGGACATGAATTTTGGACTACTTGGGTAGTTGCGATTTTCTTTAATTAAGAAAGTTTAAAATAATTGTTTAAGATTAGATTTAGACATTAAACCTGAATATGTTACTATGTAAAGATTTCATTTACGTAACGCTTGAATAATATATGAATGTTTCTCCTTTCAATATTCATTTATTGATTTAAATTAATAAATATTTTTATCGGTCTTACAGTCTTTATAATATAATATATTAGCTAAAATAATTCATTTATTGATGCATCCGCTTTACTAATATAGTCGAATATAGTGCATCGTCGTTATCAAAAAAGCCAGATGACATTCTGCACACACAATTTCCGTTCGAAAGTCTATGCGCGCGCCCGCCCACGACACCGGCACTGCCGCGGCGCGCATCGCCCTATATCCACTCTTTCGCGGCTCGAACGCTGAGCGGGTGGGCGAGCGCGGGGGGAGGGGGCTGGGGGGTGGGGGGGGTGTATAGTGCGCGATCGCGCACGCGCGCGAGGGTGGCATCGACGCTCTGTGCGTCTATAGGGTGGGCGGGAGGGGAGAACCGCTACGTAAGCGAGAGGGGAGAAGCAGGAGGGTCGGGGTGCAACGGATAAGCTCGCCGTAAGGGTGGCCTTCGCTCGCCACTGTCGCGCGCACCACCGTCGGCGCGCCACCGCCTACATACGCGCATAAACAGGCACACGCATATATAAATATATAACTACACGTACGGAAACGTGGCGATTAAAGGGCCGCGCTGGGGTTGCTTGCGCGCGCCGCTCGAGACGCCCGCGAGCCGGCGCTCCGAGCAGCGCGATACGCACCTCGACGACGTACGTCTGCGCGTACGCGCGCGACAATACATACGTATCGACGGGCGCACGGGAGCGCGAGTGCCACGGCAGCGGCGGTCGCGTCAGCCTCCGGCCAGGAATACTAGTAACAGTAACAATAATCGCGCACGACGGCGTAGAGAGGGAGAGGGAGAGAGAGTGAGAGAGGCGTGCGAAGGATCGTCGGCAGTGGCGATGCCGTGGCTCCTGGCCCCGCGCTGACGGTTCGCGGGTGTGCTGTGTGTGTGCGCATGTGTGCGCGCGCACCCCGGGGTGCGTCTACCGCCAGGTCGTTCGCGCGAGCCCAGCGCGAACGGGACGGTGCGCGCCGAGGCGGCGTGTTTATATAAAGTAGCGGAATAGATATATCGTACGCGGTGCGCGAAAGGTCGAGAGTGTCGCGATGGTTACCGAAGGCAGTGCCCAGGTACGTTATTTATCATTTGTACGTCTATGTCAGCGTCGCGTCTTTTTTTTTTTCGCGCGTCTCCTTCGCTGTATGTAGATAATTCTCCGTCTTCCGCTCTTCTCTCTCTCTCTCTCTCTCTCTTCTCTCTTTCTCACTTCCCCTTTCTTTTATCTAATTTGGTAGATTTAGTAGGGCCACGTAGGTGGTGAGAAGCCTCGGAACGGGTTTGTGTCATGGGTGGCGTACAAGCGAAGGTCGACGCATCTGAAATTATTTACATCCTCAAGAATCCCCACCACCATATTCCCTTGTATTTGGAGGGGGCAGGCTTTGAGACTCTGCTTTCTCACTCTCGTACCCCCCCCCCTCAACGTACGAATTTCGAAACATTTAAAATCGCCCGCAGAAGCTATAACCTTGTCAAAGCTGATTGTAAAGCTCCTGCCACCCTTCCCGAGTGTTTTCAACCCCCTCCCTCTCTGGCCAAGAAGCAAAATCCTCTGAATTATTCACGATCAGCCCCTTTTCTTTCACTACCTGCATAGTATGAAAAAATTTTTCCCATTCCCAAAAATACTGTTCAAATTTTTTTATTTAAAATTTTTACTTGTTTATGTGCCAAGAATAAGATATATATGTACACGCAGATATAGTTCTACGAATTTTTAAAAAATGTCATATATACATGTAAACATATCGATGTGCGAGGCAAGGGAGTTTGGACGATGCGCGTCAGCCCCCATATACTTCGCTGCGTGTATGTATGTGTGTAACAAGGGCTGTTCGACGACTATATATATGCCTCTATATGTAGGAAGACCTATATATATATATATATATATATATATATATATATATATATATATATATATATAGCCACCCTGTGTGGATCGAATTCGACCTCGCCGACGATGCGCGCGGGTGAGGACGTCGAGGGGGTGCGGGTGGCGAGGGCCGCGACCGAGGGTGGGCGGAATGTTGGTATATGGGGACAATACAGACTCACATACGTATATCTATATATTTATCTATATATATATATATATATATATATATATATATATATATATATATATATATACATCCATACATACATACATGTATGTCTGCGTTCGAGCGGCTAGAAAGTATGAGAATGAGAAATATATGTATGTATATATACCGGCAGGAGCAAGGGTGACTTCGACCTCTCTTTCTCTCTCTCTCTCTCTCCCTCAGCCCTTGGTCATATATGCGCCGAT
The DNA here is from genome assembly GCA_018907035.1 of Sycobia sp. Sy_11. Classification (NCBI taxonomy): domain Eukaryota; kingdom Metazoa; phylum Arthropoda; class Insecta; order Hymenoptera; family Epichrysomallidae; genus Sycobia; species Sycobia sp. Sy_11. The sequence continues at coordinate 362,795 of JACCIC010000132.1, forward strand.
GTGTGCGCTAAGGACGTGTGTACGCGCCTGGTCGCACACGCAGCGGGGGCGGAGAGGAGGCGAGGGAGGTTTTTTCGACCCTCCACGTAAATAATTACAGGATAAAACTGGGCTTTCTTTTTCTTTCTCTTTTCCTCTGTTCGTCGTGTACCGAGGTTTTTTGTCCTCAACTACATCGCCGGGGAGTCAAACGCGGAGGGGTTATACGCGCGCCGGTATATACCAATGCACTTTGCCTCAAAGAGTTTTTGGCCGTATGCACATAAGTATATCTATATCATTCAAAAGTCTCTTTCTTTCTGCCCGGTATACGCAGATATTTGGAGGGGGGAGCGGCAAATCTGTCTACGGAGTCAGAGAACTGAGCAAAGGTCGATTGGTGTCTTAAAAGAGAGATCTTTTATGTTTTTTTTTTCTTGTGATTCAATCAATAGTATGTACAAATGCTATATATTTATCGTCTAGGAGATTTTTCTGGCTCATTTTAATTTATATATATATATATATATATATATATATATATATATATATATATATATATATATATATATATATGCGATTAGACAGTTCCAGAAAACAATGAAAGTGCGACAGTTGGACTATTCATAGTTCATCTACCATTTAAAAAAATTAAACGACTAACAAATCAAAAATTATTCGGAAACATCTTTAATTTATTGTTACGCAAGATTTGCTGAATATAATTAGATGCAATAAGATTACATGTTCTCGTTATAGGAAGGCATGCCTACAAATCCTTTACGTTAATTATTAAAAAGAATGAGGTTGCATAATTTTTCTTGTATAACGGGTATCAGTCAATTAGTACAAAGTAAATTACCAGTAGTACTGTATTTACTACTTGTATCATAGTAGTGAATATATATATATATATATATATATATATATATATATATATATATATATAAATGCATATATACGTACTGTACATACCTCCATACCTTGACTTTTTTCATCTAAATTTTTTTCAGTCCAATTTTTGCCGTTGCAACTCACATAACCTACAATTATTGCGAATAGAAGAATATATCTATAATATAACAAGGGACAGTCAAGACAAGAGACTCTACTTGTTTTATAAATATTTTTCTCGCAAGATATTGATCGAAGAAACACGCCGTATTCGTCGTTGCCTATACCAGAAACAATAGTGTCTTTTTATTATTTTCACTTTTATGCTCGAAGTATCCCCACTCTTGTTTTCCTCTTTCGATCGTTAAGAGTTGATGTGGTACTCAGGAGCGTGACGTTATAAAATTGGAAAATTGCCAGAAAACGATTATATGCACATATGAAATATAAATCGTGATAAATTTTGGCGAACTCGATACAGCCTGCCTATATATTTAAACTGTAATATCTTTTAAATGTATAAGTATCGATTTCTGATATAAATGATGAATTCGTCAAATGTACAATAACGAATTATATCATCTGCTTTATTAAAGTCAAAAGTCAAGATAACTAACGATTATAGTATACAAACGCATTTTGGTATAATTTATATTATTGAAATTCCTATTAATATATTTACAGCTGAAATTTATTATTAACGCCGATCGATAGTTACGTATTAGTCTATCATGCCGAAATCTTTTTCACTGCGGAAATACACCGGAACGCATCTATAAAAGTAATTTTTTGACAACCATCTCAATATCTGAAATGCTTAAATTTATTGTTACATCGCTCTACTTTTCGCCCTCGCTGAAACGAAGAAAGATAGGGAAAGTATTATCAGTATTATGGATAAAACGAGGGCAATTCTATATAACCTAGAAAAAATGCACAGGTTCGTTTTTGTATATTGTGCATTTATATATATATATATATATATATATATATATATATATATATATATATATATTCACATACATATTATTAGTTAACAGAATAGAACGTGAGTGATATATATAGCGATAGTGCACTACATATATAGTACACTGTACTACACTACACTACACACACACACGCGCGCGCGCTAGTATTATCTTTGGCACAAGAACCACGTTTTTTTCGACTCCCAGTCTGTTTTACTCCAGTTTAGTAATATGGGGGTGAACGATATATAGCACTCCCCCTCTCTCTCCTCTTCTTTTTCATTGACGTTTCGTCATATTTTTTTCTTCGATCCGGCGGGAAACTTTTTTCGTAGCTCTCCCTCCTGTTCTTCTCTTTAGCTTTTGGTTCTGTTTATTAGGATTTTTTTTCATGTCATACAAAGATATTAAAGGTTTTGTCACACAATTTGTTCAAGTTAGAGAGAGAGAGAGAGAGAGAGAGAGAGAGAGAGAGAGAGTGTGTGAATGTGAGAGAGAGATGCAAAGAGAAAAGGGGTCTGCATAGATGATGTGTATTTCATCATATAATATAGTATATATTGTCGATGTAGGTAGAGTAATAAAGTTTAAACAATGATGATTACTTGTAAGATTTTCCTAGATTATTTTCTATCTTCGTCAGTAATTTATAATAGTTATATTAAAAACCTTATGTAACAATACTAATATTGATTATTAAAAAACTATTTTTAAGAATACCTTGTATATAAGCATTCTTTTTATACTTATTTAAAGTGCGGCTAAAAGAAATAGAATAATTCCTAATTCAACTATTACAAGCCTTAATATATATTATTCTGTTGAAACTAACATTAAATAAGTAGAAAATATGGGAAATTTTTATATTTAGATATATATTAAATTTCGTATGGTACGTGCCTAGTGTATATGTAAATATATAATCATTTATATGTACACAGTTTCTAATATTTATTTATGATTTATTAATATTCTTTTATAAAAATATGAAGCATATAAAAACCTAAAAATATAAATACTGATTATTTTGAATACACGACAATTTACAATAAATATTAGAACCAATGGACAAATAAATATAATACTGATGGACACAGAAACAATTGATATAGTTTCGAATCTCTCTATGTGTATTTTATATTTATTACATATTGTAGTTTTGTCCTCTATTTTATCTTCTTTTTGTTTTACAGCGAATGTGTATTTTATGTTTTTAAAATATATGAAAGTTTTTGATCGATGTGTATGGATAGAAATTACAATCGAGGAAAGGGTTTATTTCAACCTGAATTGCAAATCAGTGAGGGCTGAATATCGCTGAATATTTATGCTGATTACACCCTAGTTTACTTTCTAAGATTAATTACGATTTAAAAAAAAAGAGATGTATTATACACAAAAGTCATTTTTAATTGACAGATACATTACAATATTATATATGTAGTTGAAGCTATACACGAACCTTTTTGCTTTCATAAATTCTATATAGATAGAAATAATCTAAATTTTTAAACTTTAACTTGTCAAAGTCGATGTCCAAGTCGATAAATTGCTTATGTTTTTATTTTCACCGTCTCGAAAAATGCAAATAACTGATTGCAATTTGAAATACGAGATCGTGCGCGTGCAGCAAATATAAGCGAATTTTTTATATTTCTTACATTTGCTTTATGACGATCCGGCTTCGCGTTACCTTGAATTCTTTTCGAAATTGAATAAGTACCGAGCATTTATTTTATGACGTAAATATTCAGCTATTTATAACAACCATTGCCACATTGTTACATCTGTTGTATTTATGATGTTAGCCGTTTCGGTTCGTTGTGAAGATGCGTAGAAAAATAATAATAATGAAGCATTCGTTTCTCGCGATTTTTCACGCTCTATTAAGTTTTCGATTATTTTCATCGTTTCATTTTTATCCCGTTATGAGTCAGTAGCGATTAATTGCACAAGACCAAAAATTCAAATAACGACTTACGAAAGATATTTGAAATGGTCCTATATGCTTTTTGGATATTGAAATCCATTGAGTAATGTATTCCATCACGTCAGGATCTTTCGATAAATTCGGAAAAACATTCCAACGGCATTTCCAGCTCCCTCCATCCATGACTTCCACTCCTCCCCCCCCCACGCGTTCAACACCCCATGAATACAGTACTAAAATCATTACAATCTCTAAATCTGAAAATCCCCTACTCGACAACAATCAACCCTGCCGAATTATACCATCCAACGTTTCAGGTACACCCATTCCAAATTCACAGAGCACCGCAAGATTATCAATTTCAATTTTTCACAAAGTTTCTTTGTTACAAGTACAAAAGAAAATGCTGAAAGGATTTTAATTCAGAGCGCAAAAAAGGGGAACGGTCGGTTATCTTTCGAAAATTGTTTTTTTTTTTTCAATTTGTGCTTCTGTCTTCTATTCCGTATAAGAACGACTGGAAGAACGTAGCAGGGACGACGGAAAAACGTGGAAAAATCAGAAATATAGGGATGAGGTGTGGGGGAACACGGGCAGAATATTTTTCCTTATACGTATTGCATAGGGGAAAATCTATTGTAGCGCGCTGTGATTATATGAAAAAGCCTTAGACCGCGGAGATAAATAAAGAAAAGTTAATTTAACACACGCTATATAACATTTATTACCTTATTCCATCAGACTTAATTAATTGCAATACTTTGCGGGTTCTGTGCACTGATATATCATCCATTCTTACAGAATATGTGACAGTGAACAGAAAAAAGTTTCAATGTTTCGCGAATAATATCATTATTCTCTGTCTATGATGTGTACTGATTATGAGCTGATATCATAAATTATTTACTATAGTTAATTTAGTCATTTGCATGATCAATATAAATTATTTATACAAAATTTATAATATGGTAGTTTTGAAAACAACTTTCTTGGAGTGTCAAAATATTAGCTGAATCAGGCTGAATTAAATAAGATCAGCAAGAAACAAAAAATGCTTGTTGGCTATATAATCATTATTTGATAATTCTTTTATTTATATATTTATGTAATTTCTAAAAGATAGATGGAAATTTTACTATTGATATTGGTTAATTAAATGATTTAGTCATATTATCTTTTATAACAGAATTTATTTAACAAATAATTAGGAAAACCTTTAAATATGCATGGGCATAAACATTATATTCATGAAATTAGGATTTTCTCATTTAAAAAAATTTGGACTCTTAAATTTAACATAATGCTACAAATAATATTATTTAATAATTAGTATGTTATTATTTAATATAAGATATTTAATATGGATTAATGCATAAATATAAGCTTCTTTCATTTCAGAAAATAACAATTTTTAAACATTTATTGAAAATTCTTTCAAAATTTTCATCCTAAAATGATAAAAACTTCGATAATATCCAACTTTTAAGCGTCGAAAACTCAAACGTAATAACCCGACAAGAACACGTATGTAACGCAAACAGAAAATATACATGGAAGGGATATAATTTCTAGCTTTGTGGTGTTTGAGGGCTTTATATGAAACAGATCCGTAAAATAGGGAAAAAATTCTGTTTTGAATTTGACAACAATTTCGTTTGTAGAACAGAATTATTAAATACATTTTGATATAAATTATATTTGTCTTGTAGAATATGTGTATATGTATGTATGTATGTATGGATGTGTATGTATGTATGTATGCAGCTTTAAACTGCCCATATATGCAATTATAACTGTATAAATAACAATACACATCGTATACATAATCGAATTCAATTGAGTTTGATAAGGTTGAAGAGCCAAGGGGTTAAATACAGCCAATTGGGTGTGCGTCTACTCTGGTACCTATATGTATACATATGTATATGTAGGGGAAGATACGTGTTGCACGGCCGAGACATTTCTTGTATAGGATGCGCTTGTATCAACCTATAATATTACATCTAGAGACCCTTACATATATATATATATATATATATATATATATATATATATATATATATATATATAATATAATGCACGCTGCCTGATCGTTGCGGACTCCCCGCATACGGGCTTCTCTCTCTGCCGCTGTATGTCACGGGAACGAATGCGCTTGGGACAGTGTGCATATATACAGAGAGAAGAAGCGAAGCTTTCCGCCCTCTCATCGATTTTCTCGGACGGTCGGAGAATCAAGTGCTTCGGCAGTGTTTTAAATAGATGTATTAGACAATGTTATATATATATATATATATATATATATATATATATATATATATATATATAAACTCTTTTGATAAAACAAGCATATGTCAATGACATCTGTGATGGATATTAAAAAAATGGTTTTTCGTTTTCAATAATCGATATTCAATTTTTCACAAGTAAATAAACCATCAGCGAATCATTTACTTCGAATATTTTTCTTCTTTCTCGATTTATGTAAAAATAAAAAGTTGTTCGTTTGTATCTGTACAACTTTAATACCTATACTCAATCGATTTTATTCATTTTTTATCGCAATGTCTGGATTATTATGTATAGAGTTTTTTGTTTTCGTTCTGTGGTAATATATTATACATGAAAAATTTGGTATTTTTAGCATTCGTCTCGTAAATTACGTAACATAAAAATAACACTATAGACATCGGAGTTGTACAGCGTGTCATATTTGATGTTAATACACATTTTCACGTAATTTTTTATTTATAACCATCATTGCTTTATACGAACTTGTGAATTTATCGTTGAGTATAAATAATAGTCATAGTCGGTACTTTTTTGCATAGATATGAACAGCGATTGTGGTTTGCATCATCAAGTGCGGGAAAAAAATGAACCGGGGGGGGGGGAATCCAAAATTCTGACAAAAATTATCATGGTATTTATTTCGACTGTTGTAAACTAAACTTTGCTTGTAGGCTTCAGAGAGTACAAAGAGAAAAGAGACATGTTTTTAAACTTTTGTTATTAATTTGCGAATTGTGAATTTTGAAAGTTATTTGAATTAAATTAATTAAATTGGCCTATTTTACGATACAAACTCTGACGGGACAATCTAGTTTTTCATACAAGAAAACTGTATTTTTGATAATCATGCTATTTACTAAATATATTAAACATAATATTGAACATAAGTTGAAAGATAAAGCATTTTCAGAAAGTTTATTATTTAGAACTTATTGTTTAATATTATTGACGTAATTGCAGCGATGGTCGCATTTGCCGCCCATTATCGATTCGATGTCAATTTCATTTGGAAGGGTGAAAGATTAGCCCCCGACCAATATCATAAACTTTGAATGTGAAATCATACCATAAAAATAAATATAAAGCTTTCTGGTTATACACCAATATACTTCTCGGATTATTAAAACGTGTTATTTCATATATAAGTATATATTAAGAATGCATTTTACTGCAAATTTACATGCTTTGTGTATATTGTGCTAGAAAAATAATGATTAATTTGATATCGCGAAAGTTATTCGAATATTTTGGGAGTTACATATGTAGAGGATTAATTAGATAATTTTTATCAAATTAAGATGGATTATCTTTGAATATTTTTTTCAGAGTGACGCCACGACGGCATTTCTCCGGGCTGCTCGGTCCGGTAATCTCGAGAAGGTGATAGAGTACCTCGACACCGACCTAGACATTAACACAGCTAACTCGGTGAGTATATATGGTATAACTTGTGTATCAATATCTTTCGCCATAGTTAATATCTATAATTTGCGCTCATTAAATTTACTGTTTATAGTCACGATATCTTTATGCAAGTATCAATTTGCAATAACGAAACTGTGCAATTTAGTTATTTTATTACGTCATTAACGCCGATCATCTCGTTAATATACTGAACGTAACGTAAACCTCAAAGATGCCTCTTTATCTCGACGAACAGTTATATATTTTTAGATATTTTTTTTCGATTCGTCATAATATTGTAGATTTGACCGTTAATTCGACTGTGTAGTCGAAAAATGATACCGTTTTCCAAAAGGCTATTTTATAGAACGAAGTGAATAATGCCGTTATCGTTTGAATTTTTTTAATCGCTATATATATATATATATCCATGCAAATCTATTGATATGTATATCAAACCATACTCTCGATTCACATTATAGGTATCGATAATAATCAACGTCTAATCGACAAACGTAGATACTGGCTAGCGATTATGGTGCTAGCTTTGATACAAGTGGACCGTGTTTTAGAACGATTAGAATAATACATGTGTGTGTATACGCGCGCGCGTGCTTGTTTGTTTATTTGTATACATGCATACTGGAATGTAGACACGTGTATGATTTGTTTCCAGAATGGCTTGAATGCACTGCATTTGGCATCGAAGGATGGCCACGTGGAAATCGTGACGGAACTGTTGAAGAGAGGCGCAAGGGTCGACGCCGCGACGAAAAAGGGGAACACCGCATTGCACATAGCATCCCTAGGTAAGGAATCAATTGGCCTTTTTGCCAACCTTATTCTTCTCGCGCTTCCGTTTCCGGAATATATACAGTGCTTGCTCGTCCTCTTTTAACCCGGATTACAAAAATCAATTCCGACACTATTAAACCAAACGACACTACTTTCTCAAATTGACATTTCAAGGGACGGACACTTGAGCTAAGGCGCTCCATCGAATGGACAATTGATCAAATTGACCGTTTCATCGAAAGCTATTTTATCGAAAGTGCGCTTGGTAATGTGAACTTTGATGATCGTATTTTGATTGTATGAATTTTATTTATAATTAAAAAAAATAACTATCTCTTTGAAGTAGATTTAATGTGTAGTTAAAATAAGCGAGCGTCTCTCTAAACCTTGATGCCATTGGCAATGATCGCATTTTTACGTTGATGGTACATGAGGTACCATTAAAAAGGTTCAATATTGGACATGCTTAAAAATCGTAACGAATTTTATGATATATATGAGATAGAATTATAATAATCTGTATAATTATTGTACATGTATATACTCTCGGCGAAAAAGGTTTTGGGTAAATGTCTATTCGGTAAAAAAGATTTCGCTTGAATGTCCAGTCGATCAAGTACCTTTTCTGAAGTATCGTTTTGGTCAAATGTCCATTTGGTCAAGTATCTTTTTGAAAACTTATTTCGGGCAAATGTCAGTCACGTGTTCGGATAGATTTATTATACTTCGTAATAATAAACAGAATATATTACGAAAAAAGCAAAACTTTTGACAAATTTTATACCAATTTTGTTTCAGCATTTGGAATTTACTTTGAAATTATTTTTGTATAAATTTGATATCATCTTCCTATTTAATTGGATTTTAGAGAACAGGCTGTTTAGGACTTGTAAATTATTGCGCTGCAGTTAAGCAAACAATTACTTTTGGAAAAATGCAATTATTAAAAATAAATAATGCAATTTTAATGGACAGGAATAACAATTAGAGCTTTTTATCTCGTATAAACACTTTTTAGTTTTCAATTAATTGAAGATTCGGTACCTACATAGTGAAATATAACGCAGTGAATTCAATACAAATATTCTTTAAATAAAAACAACTTGGGTTGTTTCATAAAATTTATTTTATTCATAGATTGCAGTTTCGCCTATTAAGCCATTTTCAATATATATAAGATGTTCGTTATAATAATTATTCATAAGCTATACAGTATTAAAGAATAATTAAGAGAAATAAATGTAGTTCAAATGATGAAATCATCATTTTCTGTATAGATTGATTAATGATTATAGCTTATAAATAAATACGTATTTTGATCTAGTAATGTCCGATAATGGGATGCGACATTTAATTACCTAACTGATGAAAAATAATTTTAACGAAATTCTACTTCTCTCCTTTTCAGCTGGACAATCCGAAATAGTTAGTATTCTTATTCAATATGAGGCCGCAGTTAATATTCAATCGCAAAATGGTTTCACACCACTTTATATGGCGGCCCAAGAAAATCATGATCAGGTCGTTAAGCTTTTGCTCAGCAATGGGGCGAATCAAAGTCTCGCGACGGAGGTGCGTATATATATTATCTTATAAACTATATGGGTCTTTCTAATTTAAACCAATGTAATATTTTTTTCACCTATTTATGGAATGCTAGAAAGTTGCGCAAATGATCATTACTGCATGTAAAATGACAAAAGTGATAAATTTGATAAAAGTCTTGCTGGCCATCGGATATAATAATAAGAATAATATATGTTGTGGGATGTCTAATATGCATAACAAAAAAATGAATTAACTTTTCTTGGCCAATATGTCACTCCCACATGCAATTATTACTGTGTGTATTAGTGAATCAGTAGAGATCGGTAATGGTTCAAATTTCGAATGAATTTCAGCTTATTTCAGCTGATTTCACATATTTCATCTTAATCCCAGAACATTTTCAAGTATCTGAACTGATTTTAAATGTTTCCAACTTCTTTCATATATTTTCATGTGATTTTAAATCACGACAAAAATTAAATTTTAAACGTCTTTTGTTCAAAATTATTGTGTTTATAATTCGAATTAATTTCACAATAATTCGTTAGAAAAGGTCCATCGACTTCTCAGAGTCAATGTCCTTATTATTATCCTTTATTTCCTTCCGTCTAACTCTGAATTATAAAAGACATCTATCATTGGCAAATATAACTAGTTTATCGAGCGTGCAGTCAATCCATCGTTCTATATATATATATATATATAGCTTGACTGAACTATATATTAATAAAGAGCATTTCTCAATTGTCTTTTTTAGGACGGATTTACCCCGCTGGCGGTGGCGATGCAGCAGGGACACGACAAAGTAGTTAGCGTACTTTTAGAAAACGATTCGAAGGGAAAAGTGAGGCTGCCCGCGTTGCACATAGCCGCGAAAAAGGACGACTGCAAGGCAGCCGACTTACTTTTACAGGTGAGGTATAAAATAGATTTTATCGATATTATAACGATGGTTATTATACACACGCACACACACACACACATTTATTTTTATACATAGTTCATTGCCATATGATACGCTCTTCATGTATAGCAGCCTGTATTTTGTATCCGAGCGTTGATAAAAATAAATAATTAAAATAATAATAATGATTATGTACTAATATTTTGCTTTAATCGCGATGGTCGGCAGTTAAATCTTAGCTTTTAAGTTGTCAGATACCTATTTGATCATATAGTATTGCATACATAATATCACGTATAGTAGGCATTTGTAGGATATGGCTTTTTCAATTTATCCCACACGCTCTATTCGCATTATAATTAACAAGATTGAATTCATTTGAATTTTCATTTAATGCTTCATATAATAGTATTCATAGAGTATCAAAGCAAAGAGTATAATTCGATAATAAAAGATCGATGTATATATATACATGAAAATTGATGCCGGACCAGTCGCGGACAACGCCGCTCCACCACGCTATAACTTGATCCTCCGCGATTTCCCGACAGATACGCATCTCTATAGAAGCAGCGCAACTGAAAATTGCGTTAATAATATATAGATAAAAAGGTCGGGATTATTTTCAGAACGACCACAAGCCAGACGTGACGTCAAAGAGCGGATTCACGCCGCTCCACATCGCCGCTCATTATGGCAACGAAGAAATCGCCCGATTACTCATAAAACGAGGCGCCGACGTTAATTATTTAGCCAAGGTAAATAGATAGCTGCGCCAATATATGTATATAAAGTTTTTACGCTAATATTACTATTATTATTGTTATTATTGTTATTATTATTATTATTGTCATCATTATTACTGTTGCCGTAAGTCGCTGGGCATTCATTTCCTTCGCCGCTACATTGCATTTCGAAAATTCTGCTTCAGCTAGACATTGCATATTTATGTATTAATAGTATATATAATATTATAGACAGTTATCTATCGAGCAAATTCTCTAATAAATACAATATAAAGTTCAGTTGTGTCGCATTTAGAGTGGAAAAATTTTACGAAGTCGTTATTGTCGACAAACGTCAAGTTGACAGTTAAACTGAAGCCTATCGTATAATGTTTAATATTTTCGAATATACGCCTGCAAATAGATAATGTTCGAAAGTTATTGATTTTAAAGTGACTCGCTCTCATAGTCTAATTTCTAGACATAAACTTCCTACTATAACAATAATATTAAATGGCATTCATTATACATTTGTTATATATAAGTCGATTGCCAGAATAATGTAGCTTTTAATGTTTTAAGCTTTTTTAAGAATGCTATAATTAATTATTAAATTTAAATTTAACTTTCTTCATAATTAATTATAATCAATATATTTTACATGTACATGTAGCTGTGAATACTCGTTGCTTCATTAAAGATATATTCCATGCTTAAATAAATTACTGCATGTGTATAAGTTTGTCTGTAATTAACATTAAAGTTCATGTACATTGGAAAAATTTAAAAACTTTACATGAATATTATCGTTTTTTTTTTATTTTACTAATTAGTACCGGTAGTTGTATGAACATTTATAAAAAAGTCTTTTTCAATTAATCATTTTAAAAAATAATTAAAAAAATATCCATATATGATGAACAAAAGATTAATAGAATGCCTTGGAAATAATTCAAAAGTTTTAAAAAATCAAGGAATTATAAAATGATTGTTTTTTTATTAAATGATACTGCAAATCTTATAACGAATAGATATGCAGCGTTCACTTTATTTCAGTGAAATAAGTAGTTTTTGGAAAAGTGCAGGAGTTGTAGATTGTTCAAACAAGACAATTTAAAAAGACAAATCTATCTAGAGTAAGCAATATGGGTCGTCCTTAAATTACGCAAGGGTTTCAGGCGATGGGAGGAGTCTCCAAACTCTTACGATATCATGTATGGGAGAAGGGAGTCATCAATGTTATTACGTAATATTTAAAATTAGTAAATTTTTTTTTATTTATTATAAAGGAAGACCAAGAGTGCAAATGAGATCGATTTTGAAATATGTTTCTTATAGGTGAAACAGGTTTGTGCTGAAATGAACGCGTTAGTTATAATGCAAAAGTATGAGTAGAATTTATGAAAATTTGCCGAATTTTTTGATTAATTTCTTTAAATCCAATATAGAAGTATAATAATAGTCAGTCGTCCGTCGCGGGGATTCGTTAAACTCTCCTTCGTGGCTCTACCGTGAGACTTAATTTAAAGAAAAATTTATGAAAAATTAATTTCATAATGCTCTGATTTCAATGAACTATTCGTACTATACATTACCTTCTTAGTAATTAACGGACACAATGCAAAAGAATGATTTGAATTTGTTACGTTATATTTCATTACATAAGCAATTATGAGATAGTGGAGGGGTTTACGAAAATATTCTGCTCCTCTGCGTGGGGGAAAGGGGGTTCATAAAGTCAACAAAAATCTTACGTAATTCATGGACGCTCCTTGTAAGCTTCACATTTAGAAACAAAAGACGACTACACCGATTAAGCGCAACCTATTAATGATAGTAATCTAATGGTTGGATGTAATATCGATTTAAATTATTTGTCTGGTTTTTAAATTGATATTTGAAAAAAATTCAGATCCCTACATACAGACCGCTATTACTATACTACATTTACTATTTTATATTTTTTGATCCGGTTCAAAAGACACTATTTTTTAAATCTTTACATGACTGTATTAGGTACTTAATTTACGACGGACGTTCACTGTATAATTCGTTATATATACCCGACGAAGGATTCTTTATGCAAAACGTCGGCTCGTTACTTGGGTGCTCTTAAACCCCGAGCGAATCATAACGTACGCGTGACTCAATGGCCAGGGCATAATGTACACGCGTGCAATGACCTTTTTTTCCCCCTTCAGCACAACATAAGTCCGCTGCACGTGGCGGCGAAATGGGGAAAGAACAACATGGTGAAGATCCTGCTGGAGCACGGCGCCTGCCTGGACGCGAAGACGAGGGACGGGCTCACGCCCCTGCACTGCGCGGCGCGTTCCGGCCACGAGGAGTGCGTGACCACGCTCCTCGAGAATTCGGCGCCGATCAGCGCGCGGACCAAGGTATAGTATTAGCGCTATTTGGAACGAACAAAAAAAAAAAAGATAAAATAAAACAGTTGATTTACATTTATGAAGGTGAATTTAGACAATTTTTTTTTTTTTTTTAATTTTGTTGTACAGAATAATTTACATCAGAAGTATAATGCCGATATCTGACATAATACTTCGCGCCTGAAATTTCTCCAAATTTTCATTTGAATGTTTTCAATTGGGTGCGCTTCATTTGAAGCATCAGAACGTGACATTCTTTGACATTTTCTCACAATAACAGCGCTTTAAACTTTTTTAATAGATATAACAGTGATTACGCTTAATTTTTCTTGTTCAGCGAGTATTTTGAAATTATCTGTGTGCAAGACGAGGTTTACTCTGGGTGAACGTGGAAAGGGGGATCTTGCAATCAATTCATAGTTCTCTTGGTAACTTGCTGTGATTTATCGATTCTTCGAGTTTACCAGGCGCAAAAGGTGTGCACATTCGAGATGAAGTTCATTTACGGACCGGAATGGCTATTTTTCGATAAAATAGCAAAATCTGTTTATATATATATATATATATATTTGTAATTAGATTTTTTCCGGCAATGATCCTATTTCAATTCATGTTCAGTCTAATGATATTCAACATAAAATATACCTTAAAATTTTAGATAATGAAGTAATTAACTTCTTTATCTAAAATTAGTTGTATGATATATATATGCATATATATCTTTGAAATCCTATCCAATAAAGGCAATGATAATACAATTAATAGACAGTACATGCAAGTGTAATTACGAATATAAATGTAAATACGATATAAACTTGATGAAACGACGGTTAAATTCCAATATTAAATCTGTCAGATTATTTTTTTATGTTTCGATCGTGAGACGAGATTTTTAAATCGTTCATACGACTTTGTCAATAAATTTCGGCTTTTTAAATCATTATATTTTTAGATAGATTTTACAAAATCACGTAGATCTCCTTCAAACCATGCAAAAGCAAACATTTGTATTTTATTTTAAGGCTGATGTACATAATTGTACATAAAGTACAAGTTATACATTTCTTAAAGTTAAAATTGTTGTAAGAACTAAGCAAAATGATAAGATCTACAGTCTCGCAGTAATAGTATGTGGATCTTAGAGTTTAAACTAGAAATTAAAGAGTTTAATGTGCATGTATAGAATTTAAATTTCGTTACACGGGTAAAGAATCTACGAAAACATTGAAAATGACGACTTCGGAATAATTATTTATAAATTCATACATTATTATTTTATATAAATTTATATAAATTTATAAATTATTTATAAATTTATTTATAAATTCGTTATTTATATAGAAATTCGGTGAAAAAAACAACTGTTTTACTCAGTAATCTTTCGCCGAGAAGTCGGGGTGCTTTCCAAGCCGCTCGAATGAACGCTGGGACTTCGAAAGCTCTCCAAGCTTCTCGTTGTTCAACGAGAACCAGCTCGCGCAATTATTGAGCGAAACGACATCTATGCACCGATTCCCAATGCCCAAGAACGCACATATTTAACGATTAACTCTTTAAACAATGAAGTAAAACACATCTACGCGCGCGCGTGTTAAGCCGTTTTCTATTCTCTCGCAGAACGGCCTGGCGCCGCTGCACATGGCCTCGCAGGGCGACCACGTCGACGCGGCCCGCGTCCTCCTCTACCACCGCGCCCCCGTCGACGAGGTCACCATCGACTATCTGACCTCGCTCCACGTCGCGGCGCACTGCGGCCACGTGCGCGTCGCCAAGCTCCTGCTCGACCGCAAGGCCGACCCGAACGCCCGGGCCCTCAACGGCTTCACGCCCCTGCACATCGCCTGCAAGAAGAACCGGATCAAGGTGGTCGAGCTCCTGCTCAAGCACGGCGCCTCCATCGAGTCCACCACCGAGGTCAGCATCTATATTTACACAAACATAACAATATACAATGCATTATTAATTTTACAGATACACACACACACACACACACACACACACACACACACACACACACACACACACACATAAAAGTATGTACATAAAAGTATGTAGAAAATTTTGTATATATGATAAGCATTTAGAAAAAATATAGGAGACAGAAAAATTTCTCAATATTTCACGCGAGTTAAATACTTCAGCGACAGTAGAAATGGGACCTCATAGTGAAGATAGAAACTGAGACTTTTACTCGAACCTTCAACCGTTCGAACATGCTCTGCCGAAGCGTGCGAGCCTTTCGAGGCGTACGATCGACGCGATCTTATCGAACTGTTCGAACATTTCCACCCATCGTATTGTTCTGTTATAGAGTCATGTCAAGAGTTAATAATACTCTAGTAAAAGACGCTGCAATTATGACGATTCGTTTAAAATTAGCTTATAAGGCAAATTCATATATAATCATACGATTTTTCAAATTAGTTCTATACATTATTTGGATAAAACACCCCCCTCTTTCTTTAAATTAGTAATGCACAGTTTATGCATGCTGCCTATGTCGAATGAAAAGAATAAATATATATGTATATTCAAAAAAAAAAATCATCTTAAATAACTGTAAATTATATATTGTTTGTTGTTTCTTCTAATATTGATTATTTCATTTGAAACTTCAGAATTGTGAACCACGAATCCAAAACTTCTTTAATTTCACATTAATTAATATATCTAATACTATAATTTATTTTAACTTGATTGAAATGTGTTTCATCGTAACAAACTCAGAATGAATATTGATAGCTAACGCTTTTAAATACGTGTAAAATTTTTTATTTTTCTGATACAATTTTTTGTTTATTTTATGAGTTCTCGACATTCTGTCATAATTTCAAAGGGGTCGAAAAACTCCATCCGACCAACTTAAGCCCTTCAACGTGGAAAAATGTTATTCGTTGTTTATCATTGTTTCTCAGTATACATAAAATTAGTAATAATATCGTCAATTTTTGTATTGGGGCCGATAATCATTTGCTATACATACGGCTTTCGTATATTAAAACAGCAATGTGTGTATTAACATCCACTTTCACGCACTTATCGTAATCACTTATTTCCAGTCCGGCCTGACGCCACTGCACGTCGCCAGCTTCATGGGCTGCATGAACATCGTGATATTCCTTTTGCAACACGAGGCCAATCCGGACGTGCCTACGGTGCGGGGCGAGACGCCCCTGCATTTGGCCGCCAGGGCCAATCAGACGGACATCATACGAATACTTTTGAGAAACGGAGCGAAAGTCGACGCTCGCGCGAGGGTGAGTATTTTGTAAAAGAGAAAAAAAAGAAGAAAATTAAGAATGAATTTTAGTTTATTAGACATTGAATAAATACGGCTCTCATGAATTTTACACGAATGAGTTATAAATATACAAATCGTTA
This sequence comes from Sycobia sp. Sy_11, assembly GCA_018907035.1. Lineage (NCBI taxonomy): Eukaryota > Metazoa > Arthropoda > Insecta > Hymenoptera > Epichrysomallidae > Sycobia > Sycobia sp. Sy_11. Next base: position 380,005 of record JACCIC010000132.1, read on the forward strand.
ACATTAAAAACAAACATAGAACTTCTATTAAAGCCTTCGTATCGTAAATAACGGGAAGAACATAATCAATACACCATGGTTCATATTTTTATATATAAAAATATTAATCAGATTTATTGGAATATCTTTTGCAAAACAATTAAGTTACGCCATATTTATTTTCTGGCGAAACGACAATCACGGAAGTATAAATAATTTTGAAATTTGTAAATTTTTCTAAGAGGATACATACGATAAATTGTTTAAAAAGGAAAGTTCAAAGGATTCACAAGGATAATATAGTGGACAGATTCTTTCAAAAATCTTTTCGAGCTTTCTGGAGAAAACGTGAAGTTTCTCCTATCCTTTCAGAAATTTTTCTAAGAGCGCAAAGGAATTCTTCTATTACAAGCTAACTTTTAAAGAATTTTGTAAAGGATCCGTCGAATTTTTCCTCGCGCAATCTTTTCAAAATCCTTTCCTGTGACGCGGCTCTAAGTTTTACCAAACTTTTTCAATTTTATGATTCAAACCCTGAAATCCGCAAATCTTCTATTACGTAATTTCTATTACAATAATGAAACTTTTTTACGTACACACGCACATAATTTCTACATCATCTTGCAAATATCGTTATATTTAAATAGACATTTCGTTAATTCTGTTAAAAGAAAAAAAAAACAAATGAACCTTCTCTCTATACCAGGAACAACAGACTCCGTTGCACATAGCCTCGCGCCTCGGCAACGTCGACATCGTCATGCTTCTGCTTCAGCACGGCGCCGCCGTCGACACCACCACCAAGGACATGTACACGGCCCTGCACATCGCCGCCAAGGAGGGCCAGGAAGAGGTAATAATGCCCGAGCAGCAGGACGATATCACCAAGATCCTCGAACACGTCAATCTCTATAACTTGAGGTTCCTCTTCTGGAATCGGCGTCGCGAATTCATGATCTGATTTAGACACATACTATGCATTCATAGATATATAATTCTTCGTGGCTATTAATATATCATTTCGCGCATACATGAATCCGTTATTTTTACTGTTATCGCGTACGTGAATTTTGTTAACTGATCGATGAGGGCCTTGTGAGAGTCCTGATCGTGCCGTTGCCCCGAAATTTTTATCGTTTTAAAGGGCGGCAGCGGGCGGATTTTTACACAGTAAAAGCTTCCCTTTTACTTTTCTCTACGATATTGTTGTTACGACTTTCCTGATGGAACATCTTTTAAAAATAAGCAACGATCATATAATACCACTGTGATGAAAACATAGTAAGCTATTCAAAATCAAATATAAATCGTAATTATTTCGCTTCCTTATACAACGTATACTATTTTAATAACAACTTTTATTGTTCTGTTTTTTTTTTTAAGAGAACTGATGACATCTATTGTTAAAACAGCCTAAAAACATTTTCTGATTCAATTTGGTGTCGATTACATCACATTTTGCATGAATTTCGGGATGCTTTAGTTGGACGGAGTTAAATTCAGTTGAATTCGGGCAGTCGCCGAAAGATATCGATTTTTTTCACAAAGTGCATATAGTTTCGAATAATCTGCATAATCTGAAAAGCTGCATTAATAAATAGCTCTCTGATTTTAACTTACACTATGGCATATCACAAAAACGTCTCAGCTTATGAAAACAACTCAAAAGATAAATTTTTCGATAATAAAAGGGGCTATCCGAATAACTGATCCAATTTTGAGCTTTAGTTAGGCTCTGTGAAGCTGACGTCTACTTTTTCAATAGGAACTAATTTTTCTACGAGCTTTGCATTCTAGGAATCACAATATGTCTAGATGTACGTTAAGCTGTTTTTTAGGAAAAATAAATCGTAGTCTCATGGGGTTTTACTAAGGTCCCGGGCTCAAATGTAGATTCATGTTCAGGTTCAGATAGTTCCCTGAATTTATTGACGAAATTGTATCTTGAGTTTCTCTCAATTCCTTTGGTTTTGGTAATATTCCAGTCTATAAATTAAAATAGAACCTTCTGTATCTTGTAATTTAAAAAGCAAAAATGTTCTAAAATAATGTGCTAAAATCATACTTAAATAATAATTTATGCAAGTTAGCTTTGCGAAAATTTTACTTACAATTAACAATTCTACTCCTTGCACTATTTTTTTATCACAGTGGTATATATTTACTATATAATTGCTATAGTTATACTTGATATATATATATATATATATATATATATATATATATATATATATATATATAAAGTTTCTAATGCATCGTCATGACGATATCACTTTATTGCAGCATCCTTATTTTGCCATTTGACACCTCTATATATATACAGACTTTTTCATAATAATTGAAAAGAAATTAAAACTCAACAAAGAGTGTCATACGTTTTATTCAAATGTTAGATTAACCAACTATAGTTAAACTTGAAAAAATCTATTTATTTGAATATTTATTAATATGTAATATTCATTTAAACTAAACGTTTTAAAGTTGGAAGTTTGCAATGTCGATATTGTTTACGTCATTATTAGTTATTGACCAAAATTGAAACAGTTAATTTACCTGATAAAATCAGAAATTTTAATTAATTTCATTTATTCTTGAAAAAAAAAGTTCCTCACTGGCTGAGCGAGGAAAAAGCATTTCCTTAAGTGGGCGCTACTATATAATTTACTTTGCCACGTTTACTGTGTTCAATAATGAATTGTATTTATTTTGTCAGTATTTTCACAGCACCTTCTAACGTAGAAAATATCCAATTTCATTTGAATTTTAATATAACGATTCTGATTAATTAGTTTTTTATTTTCATTGTTATCAGTTACAATATGTTGTATGATTAGATTGTTTATGCGATTGTTTACTGCCATTATTTTATTTTGTAATTTCTTTTTTATTCACTGATTATCATATAATTTCATTAGCACTATTCGTTGAATTATCTGTTTTTATTTCTATACGACGACATTTTGTTTGGTCCGTTTGTTTTATAATTTATATGTTAAATAAAGCTGTTGTTTATACATTATTTTTACGTTTTTACTTTGCGTTTTTTATTCATAAGGCTTTATCATCAAGTTTCGTTTATATATACACATTTTATGTAGTTAATGTATTTTTTCTTTTATACATTATACATCAAGCATGCATTTATATATAATTTTATGATCACCATAGAATTATTTTTATTAAATGCAATTAATTTTAGTGGAATATCAATAAGAAATTATTACTTTAAATTTTTATATGGTTTATTAGTTGTAGAAAAAGTTCTTATGATTTTCATCTGTCGTATATAATTTTCAGGTAAGCATTTTTACATTTGTTTTACGTTTGCTACTCATTATGCACTTTATTCCATAATTATAATTTCTTTTTATATTATTTTAACATTTTTCTGTTTTCCTAACATCATATTATATGCATTTTCCCACATATCTAACAGTACAATTATAATCGCAGAGCCAGTTTATGATTTCTTTAGCGCTGCGTTCTGTAAAATAGATGGAATGATCGGAATGTGACGTGCGATTATTGTCTTTTATTAGGTGGCGGCTATTTTATTAGACAACAACGCGTCGGTGAAGGCGACCACGAAAAACGGCTTCACTCCGCTCCACGTAGCCGCCAAGTACGGAAACATGAACGTGGCGAAATTATTGCTGCAAAAGGACAGTAAACTCGACGCCCAGGGAAAGGTGAATTATATTCGCTTGTCTATATATCCGTCAATATATATAACTGATTTTTTCAATAAATGCTCTGTAAAATTTACAAAGGAGAAAAGTTTTCTAGTGAAATTTTATATAGGAAAATGTTAAAATTTATCATTGATCTTATAATTTATTCAAAATTATGGCAGTTTTTAAATCTTTCTATTCAGTCTGTCGTCAATAATTATTGGAAAAATTTTTTCCCCGTGCATATATACAAAATATGAATTTTTAAATATCGCTTTGGAATTATTATTGTTTCAGAACAACATAACGCCACTGCTGTTGGCCTGCCACTACGATCATCCGAATGTCGCGCAATTGCTTTTGGAAAAAGGCGCCTCGCCCCACCTGTCCTCTCAAAACGGACAGACGCCGCTTCACATCGCGGCGCGAAAGAACCAGGTGCGTGTGCGGTAGATATAAGAAAATGAAAACATAGACGTTTTTTCTCCCTTTTTTCTTTTTTCTTGTTATTCGCATATTATAATATAATCAAAGTTTATATAGAGTACATATAGAGGATGTACATATAGAGGATATATATATATATATATATATATATATATATATATATATACGTGTAGAGTTATATAGTCGGGATTTTCAATATTTATATTTAGTTAATAATTTTATAATTATAAAAATGAAATTTTAAATTAATATATATATATATATATATATATATATATATATATTTTTTTTTTTCGTATGTCCAAAAAAATTATCTATATAATTAAGAAGCTAGGCACGAATATACAAGTAAAATTTATTTGTGTCAAACCTTATCTAACATCTTGCATCGAGCAATTAATTTTATATAAAATTATTACTTAGGGTATTAATTGTAGAAAATTATTTATACGAATGTCTCGAAGAAAACATTTTCATTATGTACGTGTGCTTGTACATTAATTGTCCGAACAATATTCCTGGCTGTATATAATATCGACCGCCAGACGAATTATTCTAATATTGCAAACGCTGCACAATGCTTCCAGATGGACATAGCTTCGATATTGCTGGAACACGGGGCGAAAGCTAATGTGGAATCCAAGGCGGGATTCACGCCGTTACACCTGAGCGCCCAGAAAGGCCATTACGATATGACCAATTTACTGATCGAGCACGGCGCCGAGCCGAATCACAAGGCGAAGGTGAGGGAATATATATATACATATATATATGCAATAGGTTCAAACACCTTCTATTAATATAAAATATATGAAGTTGAAGATATCGCGCGCGGAGGAGTGTGGGAGAGATATGAGATATGCCCAACGTGGCGCCCGTTTTCTTTATCGAATCGCCGCCGTATGCCGTTTTTGATTGTAAGATATATATATATATATATATATATATATATATATATATATATATACACTTTCATTGATAATTTCAGTTCGAATGGTACCCGCGTCGTTCGCGAACGCGGAATCGCCGCGTTTTATTGAGGAAGTAAGCGCGAAAGTACGGTTTTATGTATCAAAGCGAAATTTCCTGCGACTCAAAGGTATATATAAGATATTATATACACTATATATATATATATATATATATATATATATATATATAGTGTGAACGGATGATGGATAAAAAATTGTACAAGCGCGTATATTTCTGTTTATAAATAAAAAATAACATAAAAGCATATTTCTATATCGTTCAAATAGTAATTTTTTTTAGTTTTTACTTTTAGTCGGAGCATATATGTGTTATATATATGTGTGATATAATAAGATTTCTATAAATTCATAAAGTGATGGGTTTATTAACTTATAACTGGAATTTTTTAACAGATGTGCATTTTGTAATTCAGTCGTTGAAAAATATTGAACGTAGTGGTATAAGGAAAGCATATTTTTTATTTTTATATTGAAAATCATTTAGTTTTGTTCCTTAAGATTTAATTTTTTCTTAAGAGGTAGTTTTTTGTGATAAAATTGCCGTTTTCTTAAGCAAACAAAGAATGATACGACAAATGAAAAGACTAGGAATTGATTTGTAATTAATACTATAGCTGATTTTCTGAAACGAACATATAATTAAACGCAAAATTTTTCAATTTATGTATTATTTGAGAAAGCGTAAAATCGATGATTTTTTTTTTAAAATAAATACATACATAAGCCGATAATCATAGTGCCGCTTAGACAGATAAAAGAAATATTAGTAGCCGAAAGAATGTAATCAATCATTTGATGAGTTTACTCATACCGTGTCTTATACAAAATTTATTTGAACAAAGGAAGCTATTTAAGATATATATGACGATAAAGTATTTTTTCGATTACGCAGTATCGATAAAGATAATTCATTTTTTTTCGTAATTTGTAATTACTGAATTACGTTGACTATTAATCTATTTTACGACTGAATCGAGGTAAACAAGCTACGATGTTGTGATAGAAAAACATAATGATCGCATTCTTGAGCTAATAATGCATCGAAAATTTTCAAATGACTATGTGCGTTTGAAGTCGTTCAAATACGAAAAAATTCATTCATAAATCTTCAAAAAAAAAAAATTCTCACCGTTCTTTTCGTAATCTAATATTTCGAGAAACGAACAAAAATCATCTCGCCCAATTCGGCTAATACTTTCGTCTCAAAAAAAGGTTTTGTGCAAAGAATGAAATCTTCCCGTTAAATCTCACAGTCGCCCATAAACAACACGTGCAGATCAGTCCAAAAACAAAAAACAAAAAAAAAAACAAAAATACTAACAAGGCCCCTTTTCCAATCGTAGAACGGCCTTACGGCCCTCCACCTCTGCGCCCAGGAGGACTTTATACGGGTCGCCTCGATCCTGGTGAAGAACGGGGCGAACGTCGAGAGCGCGACCGAGACCGGCTACAGGCCCATCCACGTCGCCGCCCACTTCGGCAATCTGTCGATGATACGCTTCCTGCTGAAGCACAGCGCCGAGATCGACGTGAGGACCAAGCATAATTACACGGCCCTGCATCAGGCAGCCCAGCAGGGCCACGCGCACATCGTCTCGGCCCTCGTCGAGGGCAACGCGTCGCATCGGGCACGCACCAATGTACGTAGCTGTGAATGTAGATGTACATATATGTATATCTATAAACAGATGATCGGGTGCCTTTATATACTTCTTCGGCTTTATTTATTGCTCCAAGGCTTTAGAACATTCTTATAACAATGTTTCTGTTTCAACGCTATATTGACTCAGAATCCTCATATTGGGGGTCAACTCCATGTTACCGATTTTTATAGAATAATAATTAAGGCAAGGTCACCGTTTCATTCGAATAATACGGCGTTTCAGCCAATGCAAATGTAATTGCATTTCCTTCCATGTAAATAACGGCTGCGCCTCGAGCAATAAAAGGAATACAATCGTAATTACGAAGTTTATCGTTCGGCTAAATAATAAACTATTAGATAATGAGAGCGCAATGGTACTGGCATAAGCCAAGCAATGATAAAGACGATTTTCCATTCGCAGGACGGACTGACGGCGCTGAACATCGCCCAGAAATTAGGCTACATATCGGTGATGGAGGTGCTCAAGGGCCTGTCCTACGACGACCTCACCCCCGACAACAAGAACTGGGAGGAAAAGTACAGAGTGATAGCGCCGGAAAGCCTGCAGGAGACGAGTCTGATGTCCGATTCCGACGACGACGGAGGTACGTGTTTAATGTGCCAAAGTGTCTTCTTGAATCTCGGTTATTATTTCATTGAGAGAAACTTCGATTCCGCGGGTAATCAACAGTTTTCGTTCGGTTTAAAAGTATGAGATTGATATATATGTACTTAAAAAAAAAACAAAAAAAAAAACATTGTCTCTATATCATACTAATAGAAATAAGGCTGCTTGCAGGTGCTCGAATGGTAATTACGAGAAAGAATCTAATTAAACGTGTGACGCGTGTCAGTGTGTGCGTGCGCGTATGTAATTAAAACAGACTCAGGCAGGTTGGTAAAATTGATCCTGCACCATGAACGTGGGAAGATTTTTACAAGATTGAAATATGGTTTATGATGTATTGTTACTATTAAATAAACATTACTGTTTTTATGATCATATTGTTCGAATATATCCCAACTGTACTGATCAAGCAGGGCTAAAACTGTCATCACTAAGGTTTATTACTTATACACATGCGCGGGCATATACGGTATTCTCTTTAAATGAATCGAGTGTTTCATTCAACATCATTAGTGAGAAAAAAGTCTAAAAATTCATGACTGCAAATTTGTGACATTGATAATGAAATTTGTATTTTGAACGTTTATTTTAGTAAAAGAACGCAGCAGCTTTTTAAACTCAGGATACAAAGTTATAGTTTTAAATGTTTTATGTAGAATAGTTGGATATGACATGACCTAGATTAGTGAAAATTTCAAAAAGTTGCAATGGTAGTACTAATAGCGGGACCTTCATTGTTTTTGGACAATTCTTTGAAAATCGTATGGAAGAGACATTTTTTTAAAAATCAATAGGAATAGTTGTTCTTTCGAATCTTTTATTCCGAATTACTGAATAGATGGTTTCAAATTAAAATGATTTTAATCATTTAAATGTTCCTAATCGCAGGGTTTGAAATGTAACTTTGAATTTCACAAGATTTCCACACACACACATACATACATACATAAGATAATTATACCAACAATGATTGGAATAACCATAATCGAAAATTTTAATAGATCGAAGCTGGTAGTGATTATTATCGAATATTTCTCTCAGTTTGATAATGAACAGGTCTGCAGTGCGTGCTTCAGCATCGCGCTCTCCCCCTCCCCCTATTTTTAAACTCGTAATTAGACCCTGGCTCATCGCGTCTCTCAAAAAGACTCTTGATATTCGCCCCTAACAGGCTCGGATGCCCTGATAAGCGAGCAACCCTATCGTTACCTGACGGCCGACCTGATGAAGAATCTGAGGGACGATTCGCTGCCGATCGACGTGACCAGGGACGACCCGGTGCACAAGCAAGGTGAGGGGCGGACGCCAATTCTGATTATAATACACGAAATTTGTATGTTTATCGGCAATTAAAATATCATTCTATTGCTATTTATATATAGTTTCTAAGGAAGAGCGCCAGGAGTTCGTACAAAGTAACAATTATTGCGCCGCAGAGAATTTCGATAGCAGCGAATTTTCCAGGTAATTACGACGAAATTTTTGCATGAGTTTATAAGACAGTAATGGACATAATTAAATTACTAACGTCAGTAATTTTTTTGTATTTTCATGCTTTACCAGATCTCATTTCAAATCGTTAGTATAAATAACACATTCATATATTGTAAAAATTATATCCTTTCTTCTCATAAAAGCACCTAATTTTATACAATTTTCCATACAACACATGTTTATTTCTACACTATAATCCGTTTTCAAATGTACTTTTATTTGCAACTAAATCGTCATTTATATCCCACTCCCTGATTTATATTCTAAGCTCTTTCAATTATTTCGGACATTGACATAAAATATACAATTTGCCTAATAGTATGCGAAGTTCGAATTTCCGCACGATCATGAGTTCATCAAATGTCACATTTTTTTATGCCAATTTCTTAATGAATGTGCAAAAATCAAATTTTTCACAATTTAATTTAGTATACTTTGTTTGAATCACAAACACTTTCGTGCGGGAATTACATACTTGGCGCATTATCAACAGGTATTAGAAGCCGAGTTTTTCTGCAAATAGTATAAATAATCTATTAAAAATAAAGTTTTTTAAAATTATGTGAAAAAAAGACTTCAATCAAAATTTTAAACATTTAAACAATTCCATGAATTTTTTTTCTCCAGCACTATGAGTATTTTATTTTGAATGCGCAAAAACAATATACCACCGGCTAATAGAAAAGTTCCAAACTGCACTAATCCGCACAACAAAATCCTCAAACCATTCTCTAGAAAAAAAATCGATAATTTTTTTGATTTAATACATAATATGAATGATATTGAAATATCAGTTATACGAACATTAAAAAAAAAAAAAAAACGTTCGTGCAGATTTCTGGTGAGCTTCTTGGTCGATGCCCGGGGCGGCACGATGAAGGGCTGCAGGCACAGCGGCGTCCGTCTCGTCGTACCACCGAGGCGCGCGACAATGCCGATACGCGTCACTTGCCGACTGGTAAAACCGAGTAAGATGGCAAATCCGCCACCCCTGATGGAGGGCGAATCACTGGCGACGCGGGTGATCGAGATGGGCCCCGTTGGCGCTTCCTTCCTCGGGTTAGTTTATCCACTTATTTTGTGTGTGTGTGTGTGTGTGTGTGTGTGTGTGTGTGTATTTACATGTGTATATATAATAACATTACACATTGCGCGTATATGAGTTTTTTTATGGACGTCGAATTTAATTTATCAGGCCTGTTTTAATCGACATCCCGCATTTCGCCTCCGTGCAAGGAAAAGAAAGGGAAATCATTGTTTTACGAAGCGAAAATGGAGAGACATGGAAGGAGCACGATAATTCGACCGACAACGACGACACGCTTCTAAATATTCCTTATGGTATTTTCATTTTTCAGCATCTTATGTATTTGTTATATATATATATGAAAGTCAATTTAAATAATTGAATTGTAATCGACCGCCCGAATACTTTCTTCGATAGATCCACAAATGGACGCCTCACACGCTGGCAGAATAACGAGAATAATTACCACGGAATTCCCGCAGTACTTTGCAGTGGTAACGCGCATTAAGCAGGAAGTGCACGTTATCGGCGCCGAAGGTGGAATGTTAATTTCCAGTGTCGCCAGTAATGTGCAAGCCGTCTTTCCACCGGGAGCTTTGACTAAGAAAATTAAAGTTGGCTTACAGGTATGATACGCTCTTCAAGAACGCCAAACTTTCAATAATTTTTTTAATGATCAGAAAAAAATCTATTATAAACAAGATGTTTAACAGTAATGTATTACATATAATTGTCCCCTTGTGTATGTATAAATACTTGTCAGCATCTTAAAGCTGATGAATTTTTCGATTTGGCAATTTCAAATTGATGAATGAACAATGAAAATGTTGAACATTTGGATTTTATATGTCAAATATCATTTATACATTAATTAAACCTGATAAAACCAGGTGCGTGTAGAAAACAACATGGTGAAATAGATAGTTCTTTCAGAAATGTAAAATATGATTTTATGCCTTGGATATATATATATATATATATATATATATATATATATATATATATTGAATATTTATTTAAAGGAAAGGTAGGTAGCAGGCGAAGAGTGGTCCCAGGGTAACTGGCGCGAGAATGAGGGGGTAAAAGGCTGCATCCCCTTCCTATTAAAAAAATTATTATTATTAATAAAAATTATAATATCTTGAGTCTTAAATAAATAATTTTTACTACTTTTTTTAGATGATATTGAAATAAATGAATATTTTTTAAAATTTTGTTAACTATTTTGAATTGTACTCTTCGCTGCCAAAAAATAATAAATATTTTTATTGGCTACAGTCCAATCATTTGTACTGTAACCATTATTATTAGTGAACTATTAGCTCAAATAATATTATTATACAGTACAAATTATTATATATTTGTTTCAAATTTCGTAGAAAATAAAGAAGCCAGTATTTATTTTCGTTAAGATTTAGCGTGTATTACAGAATTTTATAAAAACCTTTATATAAAGTAGATTAAATATTCGGTTTTATTTAGAAACTATCGCATAATTTATGAAACATTTTTAGCATTTTACGTTTTGTTTTTACACTTAAATATATTCAAGCTCAGTAGCACTGAGCATAAAATGAAGGCGTAACATTGAATTCTATACGCCGTAGTGGATATTATGTGTTATTTTGCATCCAAAAATAAACCAGGTTATAAATTTCAATTTTACGTTCTCCTAAATTACCGGTCTTTAAAGAGAACTTTATTTCGCTCCAATCGACACGATTTGTTTTCTTTTCAATATAGGCACACGTTATACCCACCGAACTGACGGCGAAACTTTTGGGCAACTGCGTAGCCGTGTCGCCGGTGATAACGATCGAGCCGCGCAGGCGTAAATTTCACAAGCCGATTAATCTCACGCTGCCGGTGCCTCAGGCCGCCAACAAGGGAATGATAAATCATTACGGCGGCGAGACGCCCACGCTCCGCTTGCTCTGCAGCATCGCCGGCGGCACGAGCGAGGCGCAATGGGAGGACGTCACCGGCTCGACGCCCCTCAACTTTAACAACGATCGGGTCTCTTTCACGACGACCGTGTCCGCCCGATTCTGGCTGATGGACTGCCGGAACATACAGGAGGTGCCCAAGATGGCGACCGATCTGTACAGAGAGTCGCTCTACGTACCTTTCATTACGAAGTGAGTTGGATACGTGTAAAAATTGAAAGACAACGAGGTGGTTTTTTATTCTCAATTACCAATTCTGTATGATATGAATTTTCTGTAGAAAATTAAATAGTGAATTGCGTGAAGGCAATTGACTTATGTCATCGCATTTAGTTTATAAATGTTATCTTTCTTGTAAGAATCGCGTAACTTTGATCGGTTGATAAACAATCTTCTTATTTAAGTGACTTTTTAAATTAATATAGATTATTAAAGAGGGTCATTCATATTATGTAAAGCTTGATATACCCATCTTCTTATTAGTATGATGAAAATATATAATGTAAATGAGAAAAAATTAGAAGTATCCAATCACAACAAAATACTTCATTTACACCTCTAATTTAGGTATAGACCTAAATGGATAAATTCATATTTTTAATTTTAACTAATGGTTTTTGATATACAAAAGAATGGATGATGGATTATTTCATAAGATTTTTAATGGCACTTCGAAGAAGGAAGGATAAACGATTAAAACAATGAGACAATTTTTTTTACAATATAAATGTAAAAAAAATTTTTTTGTTATTGATACCAGAGTATTTGTAGAGTCAATAAATTTATATTACCTAGGATTACAAAATACTTCACATTGGGATACTTAGCAATAAGTTTGGGAAAGTTTTATAACAGTGAGCAAAGTTTATAATATTTGTAAAAAGTTAGGCAAAGATTATCAAGTGCTGGTGAAGATTCTTGTTAGACTTTACTAAACTTCATAAGGCGTTACTAAGCATCTCGATTTACTGCATTTAGCAAGTGTTTGGTAAAGCTTAGCAAGTATTTGGCAAAATCTGACCGAGTCCTGGCAAGATTCAGCAATGCTATTTCTTCTCCGTGTAGATTCTTTTATCATTCATTTATCCATTAATTTAATAATTAATATAAATGCAGTCGTTGGCTCAGACGGTATTCAAAAAAATAGTTTCTTTACTATCGTTATATAAGTTAGGTTTTATTTGCTGAGTCGAGACTGCGCGATGGGCCAAGTTGGATTCACGTCAACCAATTTTCTGAAGGCACTTTACAGTGTCGTAAATTGAGCTCAGTTTATGCGTTTATGTCTCAGTAAAAAAAATGTATAGTCCATTGCAACTAATAAATAATGCATTTGACAGATATATATTACTCTTTTTGCATGTACAAATTGGTTATAGTAAATTTAGCATGTAACATCATCTAACGCGCTACCATCTTTAAGCTGCATATGAACATGTATAGAATCTTCAAACTAAATTTATAAACAGATCAGCGAATAATGAAACTGCAATTTTCTTTCAGCTTCGTTATTTATTCGAAGCGATTGGAGGAAGTAGAAGCCACTTTGAGAATTTTATGTATGACTGACGGCAAAGAGGGCATTCATACTTTGGAGAAGCAGGAGGAATTTGCGGAAATAGTCAAAAGCCGAGACGTCGAAGTAGGTATCCTATTCTTATATGCGTTTGCGTATAATCTCTCGATCGATACTAAAAATAATAACGAAACAACAACAACAATAAAAAACTTTATTCATTTCAGACGCTCGACGGCAAAGACCTTTACATAGAATTCAGCGGCAATTTGGTGCCGGTGACCAAGTCTGGCGTACAACTCAAATTCACATTCAAAGCCTTCCGACAGAATCGACTTTCGTTCCACGTGAAAGTCAAGGATCCGCAATTGGATCCTGTCGCCAGGATGATGTTCATGAGAGAGCCAAAAGTCCCAAAAGGCGAGCCACCGCAGCAGCCGCTCTGCGTCCTGAATATCGTCCTGCCGGAAATTAAATACGAAGACAAAAATAAAGGTTTGATCTATATAAATATATTATATCTAGAGTTAAATTTTTTTTTATCTCTTTCCAATACGAATTATTCTAATTGGCCGTAGGCCATGTATAAATAAAGCTGAAAAGTCTTCAAAAAAATTTTAAACTATAGCTTTGGAAAATGTATTTCTTGGCCCAAAGTTTCGGTGAAATTAAAAATGTTTTTATTGCAACAAATAAAACATTTTTAGTATAGAAAGTTATATTTTTATATTTTGCACATGGACTAATAATGAGGCATAATAAAAAGAATTCACAGTATTGCATTTATTATTTATTGAATTTCTTTCTTATTTAATTATTAACAGTAATTGAAGATTCAAATATTATCAGCCAAAAATTGAATATTTTGAAGTCCAATTCTAAAATTGACTATAATGATGAAAAAGGTGATCAACCTAAGCGTACATCGCCCACGCAGAAGTTTATTATTGATACCCTTCAAAAAGAACAAACAGGTACGCACATTTATACATGTCTATATTAAATTTATATCTTATGTGTATTATCATTTAATATTAAAAAAAAAGTGTTTCAAATAAGTCATATTTTAAAAATTTATTACTCATACAAGTAGTGCAAAATAACATCTCATTTAGGGATTCATTCATTGTATGTTTAACAAATTCAAAAATCATCATACCAAACATAGTAAAATAAATGTATAGTATAACTACAAGCATTAACAACAATACCTATAGCAAATAATGAAGCATCTATACATACCTTAATCTACGTATTTCAAAATTCTAATACCATAGTTGAAAAGTTCACAAAATATAATTAGATGATTACAATTAATATTATTTGATATATATATATATAATGAAAAAAATTTTATTATATTTTTTGAACTTTTTAAGCATCGGATGTATCCTCATGATATTAGGCATAATTATTATTTACATTAATTATTTAATTAATACTTACAATGTAAATTTTTTTCAACTTATTTCAAAATTGTATTTTTCGCCCGGAATTACACGGCAATGTATAACACTGTATCTATTTCATAAAAATAAGACGAAGTTTAGAAAATCATCTAACAAGAGACGCCTCGGAACAAAAATCAATTTTATTAAATCAGCGAAATGTGAAATTTACTCATTGGATGCGTGTGCGAGTGAATGAAAATCATTTATTATTCCTTCCTATTTTCCTTTAGAAAAAAACGCCAATCCTCTTATGGCTTAGGCAGTAAGGCATAAGGTTTCATATAATTTAATTAACAGTAAGAGCATCAACAAATTCCCACAAGGCTCCGGCATTAGTTTTGTAGTTACCGACTGACCCTCGACCAGATCATACTAGTTTCTTACAAGCTCAAAGTCCAAGTTGAAAGTCGTGCCTTATAAACTGTTTGTTCTCAAAACTTTATAGTCAGTTGAAGTCTATCATTACCATACAAAGCATTGACAACGTGAGTGCAACTTTCATTACTTCATCTACAGTGCGCTTCTATGAATATTTTTAATAATTTTTTTGCTTACAAAGTGTATCTTATCGAACAAAATTTTACACTATAAAATTCTTGAATTTTATAAATTCTTATATCTAATGGATGTCAAATAATTTAATGGAATTTATAATATACGAAATGAATTACGATATTAATTTTATGTAATTACGACGTTGCGAAATTATCCGAGTGACAATAAATTATTAATTGGATTCAGATGCACTTGAAAATTAGTAGATGCTTCTTTGAACATTAGTTTTTTCACTTACCTATTTTTAATATCACTAAAAGTATTATTAATATTCGATTTCGTTAGATTGATTCGATTGCACCGCCTTTACAACTTTATTCGATAAAACGGCACTTAGATATATTATTTAATCTAACTGAAAAATCCAGTCATTCGCATATTTAGTTAACACTTTCGACTTTTTAACCATTATGCACGAAAAACAAGCCGAATTCACTTTCATAATAATAACCTACCACTAAAGATCCTTCTATTTCAACTTCCCTTTTTATTTTGGTTTTTTCAGGTTCTTTTAGTTACTCCCCTAATAATATCCTACCGAGTGCGAGATAGCTAAAGCTCGAGCCTGAGCGAATCTTCGATAACGAATAATCCAGCCTAAGAAAGAGAGATAGAGAGAGAGAGAGGGAGAGAGCGCGAGAGAGAGAGAGAGCGAGAGAGAGGTATATAGAGAGAGGGGAAATCGCGAGCTTGTCGCCGATATATAGGAACCGCACCGTGTCGGATACTTTGGCCAAGATGCAGAATCCCGAGGACGCCCCGCCCAAGATCTCGGTTGTGCCCAGCGACGATAATAACGACTGTCCGCGTTCCGCGTGCCGGGCGCTGAACGCCCGCAACGAGGTCCGCTCGATATCCCCGGGCGCGAAAACGAAGCGCAAGGCGCGCTCGACCCGCCGCCGCCTCAACGCCCTCATGAACAACACGTCCCTGCACTTCTCCGACACGGACTCCGAGGGCGAGCTGGCAGCGCCGCGCGTCGCCGCGCCGGGCCACTGCCCGAAGACCGCCCTCAGGCCCATCGGCGAGAACAATCTCTTGAACCCGGTGATATCGGTGACCCACGAGGGCAGCGACGACTCCTCGTACGGCGGCGGCGGCGGCGGCAGTCGCCGCAACAGCTACGTCGACAACCACACGGACGTGGACGAGATCTACACGAGCGAGCCCGAGAACAACGGCTTCATCGAGCGAAAGAAGAGCAGGCCCGGGCAGAACCTCGCCGTGGCGGAGGCGCCGCTGCAGGGGGACACCGACCTCGAGGAGGTGTCCAACGACGAGGAGGAGGTCGTGCAGGCGCCGATCTACGTCGCGGCCAGGTCGGACATACTCTGCGACTTCAACGGCGAGACGATCACGACGAAGGAGGGCGACGGGCCCTTCTCGATCGAGGTCAGAAATCAGATGTCGGTCGATCTGGCGGGCGCGGGGGCCGAGGCGCCGGAGGCCCCCTCGGCCGCCCCGGGGACCGACGTCGAGGACATGGCGGCGTCCGACGACGACGACGAGGCCGAGGAGGCCTGCCCGCTGCGCCAGGCCTACGAGGACTTCGACCTGCTGACCGCCTCCCAGATCGTGATGAAGAACGTGAGCAAGACGGAGCACCTGCTCGCGGTGCAGGAGCCCGAGAACGGCATCAGCGATAGCCATACCGATTTCGAAGATTTGGACTAAAAGCCGGATTATAATACGAAGCATAATATGATAATGAGCGATTATCGATTCTAAGCGAATTACCACGTGACCTGTATACGCGCGATATTCCGTTGTATGATTTCTCGTTTAATAAAAAAAGTACACGCATGTGTGTATATATATATATATATATATATATATATATATATATATATTTACACACGTACAAGCATAAAAAGTATATAAAAATATATCACATATAAGTGTGACAGTGATCGAGTGAAGTATCTTTTACTTGTATATCAAAGAATATGTTACAATAGCGAGATTCTTTCTTTTCGTCCATAATTTCTCTTGCATAAATAAATACTGACTTTTAGCATTTGAAATTGTATTATTTTTTCAACCATTAATGTTATAGCTTAATTTTTTCAAGTAAAATGTTGTAAATGAAGCATAATGGAACAAATATTTTACTGTTTGGCAGACATCTATACGAAAAATTAGAATTTCAAGTATATCTAATGCGCATATTAAAAAAAGTTTTAATGTTCTTGATGATTTTTGTTTTTTAATTAGATGCATTAAATAGAGAGTTAATATTAAATAGATGACATATTTTTTAGTACTAAAAAAAATAAAAATCAGTGATATAAAAAATTATTATCGTTGAATCATCTTTTATCTCCGAAAAAAAATTATTGTACAAAGTAAGAATTTTGGAATATGTAAACAAAGCGTGTGTTTTTTCTCTTATAGTCAGTTACGATTTTCATGAAAAGTGTTGTTTCTTTTAAATAAAATCTATAAAATGTAATACAAATGTGAAATTGTATCTATAAAATGTCTGAAATTATATGAAATTATATACTCCGAACATAATTCAGGCAATTTTTTTATACTGCATATTAATATTATAAAGTATTTTTTAACGAATACATGTAAATCAATGCTATTTTTTCTTCAGCGCACTTTCCTACTTATATGAGTTCTCATCATAAAACATTAAGAATGAAATAAAGTATAATTTTATAACTCTGCTTATTTAGTAAAATGAATTGATAAAAAAGTATTATAATTAAAATCTTCATATTTAATAAATATATTGATACTTAATGCTATGGTCTATTTAATAGCATTGAATGCTTTTACTAAAGTATTTTCAAATTTATATGTTGCTTACAGACAAAACGGCCGCCATCAATAGATAGATAAAAAATGAAATATTAGACACTATAAATTATATTACACCGTTAAAAGTACATATCTCGTTCTTTAATTAATCGATATTGAATAGATTTGAATCACAACTCCAGATCTATGCAGTATAATTTGTAGAACTGTTAAAAACTTCTTTACTGCTAATTGTTAAAAATCGTTACACAGTATTATTAATAAAATTAATTTTTGGCATATTCAAGAATTTAATATACCAGAGATTAGCTATTATACAAAATAATTTATGAATTATCTACGCATTATACGTTAAATAATTATACATAGACTATTACTGTTACATTATTCAAGTTATATATTTTATCGAATTGTTATGTATATAAATTAGAAATGCATACCAATATATTTATTATATAATACTATCTATAAACAAATAAGATAAATTTTACTTATTAAAACAAATAGATATAAAGAATAAGATTAAATAATATTGTTGCTTCATTACTTCTTCATTCCCTCCATAATGCGTATTGTGGAAGATGTTTTAAGTATGCAGCAATAAAAAGAGCTGATTCGCAGGTGCTGTTAATGTAAAACTTATTAAATAAAATAAATGAGATTACGTTAAAATTGAGATACTTTTATTTCACTACTGTTACTACTTTATAAATATTTGTTAACAAGTAGAGATTTTTAATTATTGTAGCGAAATTTCAACATTGATTTGCATAACTATTGTTTGTATTACTAAAATTTATTACATAGCATCTTATTTAAAGATGATATAAGTAAAGCACATAATAAAAAAAAGTTTACTTACTCGAATAATTATTTTAATTTTTAACCCGTTCTGGCCGTAATTTACGTTAATTACAAGTTAATATGAAAATTTCTGTCTTTTATTCTGCCTTTTCTTTGAATTCGGCGCAATGTATAAAGCTTTTCATGCGGCCTTAGCGAGTTAATCGAGTTCAAGTGATCATCGATGAGTGGCAATTAGTTTATATTTACCTTTTACCACGATCATGAAATTCTATTTGCTTGTTTTAGAAGACGTCGGTAGTTTGCAAGATTAAAAAGATTATTCAATAGCTCCTTTAAAATCCACAGATGCTAGCTGTGCTACACAAGAATTTCAATTTTCACCACCATCAGTCGAAAAGAAAACTTACTCTGAAAAGCGCCGTTTCTGGGAGGACATAGCGCGCAACAAGCGCGAGAGTTTTCAGCGTAGCGAATCCGAAGTATCTAATACATCACTATTGACTTATCATGACAGTGATAGCGAATGTCTGAGTGAAGTCCGTGAGCGCAGCGAAGATGAAGCTGAGCATGAGAACACCATTCGAATGGATCCTACTGTGGATATATCTGAATGTACGGTAGCAGAAAAAGCCCATTATTTTGAAGAGCAAATACAAAAAGAAACGACAGCTGCTCGAGGAACACTTAAAAGTCAGTCATCACAAGAATCTGCAAGGATTGCTGCGGCTAGATTATCGGGAATCTCTATTTCCAGTGAAGATGATCGATCGCTAGAGGCCTTTGAGGAAACTGAAAGAATTCTTGAAGAGAAAGCTCAGAAAGAGACGGTAGATAGTAAATTGGAACAAATTGAAGTAAAGACTTGGCAACATAGTAAAGAAGAAAAGAAAGATGATGAGATGGAAAAAGGTAAGAAAAACGAAATTAAAGAGGAAGAAAAAGTATGTGACTTCTCTAAAGATCTGAAAAGCGATAAATACTTAGAAAAGGATGATTTAATTAAGAAAGATATAAGAACAAAAAATATAGATGGAAAAGTCGTGCGACAAAAAGAGATCATTAAAGATGAAAAACTTGTCGGGAAACAAAAATTGAAAGATAGCAAGGATTGTTACGAAAAAAAACAAGATACTGTAGAAGAAAAAAGTCGTAAAACCAGCAAAAGTGAAAAGGATTTATTACATTTTAAGAAAGAAGGAAAAGAAACGAAAATTGAACACGAGAAAAAAGAGAGCGAAAAGAAAATTTCTCAGGAACAAAAACATGACTCTTCTATTAAAAGTAAATTAGAATCTGATATACATAATAAAGAGACTAAGAAGACTGATAAAACAATCACAGAAGAAAAAGGTAATTGTAAAACAAAAATTATTGCTAAAGTTGATACTGACAAAGAAAATAAAGCAAAGGCTACAAAAATGCAAGAAAATGTTAGTAAGCAACAAAAAGCCGCAGAATGTAAATCTCCTTCTACTTCCATAAAGTCTACTAAAGGAAAAGAAGAAATTTCATCGAGAATAAACGTAGTTAAACAAAAATCTAAAGAAGAAACTTTGCCCAAACCTGTACCAACTAAACAGAGATCCAAAGAAGAACCGTTTTCTAAATCACCTCCAAAAAAAGATAAGTCAAAGGAAGATTCATTATCAAAATCACCGCCTAAGAAGGATAAATTCAAAGACGAAACAATTTCAAAATTTTCACCTAAATCAGAAAAATTTAAAGAAACCAGTTCTTCTAAATCACAATCGAAATCTGAGAAAGTACAAGATTTAAGTCCTCAAAAATTCCTTACAAAAAAGGAGACTTTGAAAACTGAATTATCCAAAACTATTACTCCACAAAAAGATGAATTAAAAGAAGATTCTACTAAAAATGTGACACTTAAAGATATAAAATATGAAACAACAATCACTAGTGAATTAAAAATTTCGAAATCTAAAGAAGAAGTTTCAAAATCAGAAATACTTATTGTGCAGGCGCCTAAGAATGATTTTGATATTAATTTTCCTCCTTCAGACGTAAAACAAGATTCATCAGAACTTCAAAAAGTACTAGAGAAACCAGATGATAATATAAAATCTGAAAATGAAAATGATCTGATTGGAAAAACTAAAAATGAAAAAACATTAATAGAAAATGAAAAACAAGATACTTCTTTTCCAGACAAAACAACTGAATCCGTTACTCTGAAAGAAATAAAAACAGAGAAAATTGAATCTGATATTACAAATTCTGTTATATCACTGAAATCTAATAATCATTCTAATGTAGAATCTACTGGAATATATAAAAGTCAAAATCTACAGTCACAGCCTATTGACGAAATAACAAAATTAACAGTAGAAAAAAATAAAATATGTCACGATCAAGCCGATATAAAAGGTACTGTTATTACTGCGAAGGAACAAGAGGACAAATTTCAAAACGAAAAAACTAAAGAGGAATCAGATATTGGAATTTTTAAAAGTGAAAAAGATGAAAATTTATCAGCATCATCTTTGAGAAATAAGCTGGAAACCTGTGTTGGTGAAAAACCACAGTCAATCATAACCAAATGTGAAAAATCGAAAGAAGAATTTTCTAGAAAATCATTTTCCGTACATGAGAAAGAAAATCAAACACTCAATGATTCGTTATTTAAAGAGGACAAATCTGTTGATAAAACATTCGAGTCGATAGTACTGGGAAAAGGAAAATCCATGGAAGAATCCTCTATAAAATCAACTCTAAAAGATTATAAAGAGAAAAATGTATCATCAGTTTCTTTATCAATGCAGGAGAAAACTATAGATGAAATACCAAAATCAATGCTATCAAAATCAGAAGACTCCAAAGAAGAATTACCTAAAAAATTAAGTTCTAAAGATGACAAAATTAAAGATACGTCAATAACTTCTTTACCTAAGCCGGAGAAACCAATGCATGAAATACATCAAACGTTAATAACAAGCAAGGAAGAATCGATCGAAGAATATTCTATAAAATCTTCTTCTAATGACGGAAAAGGTAAAAATGAAGCATTGACTTGCTTACCTAAGCAGGAAAAATCTATAAGTGAAATATCCCAATCTATGATACCAAAAAGAGAAGAATATAAAGAAGAAATCTTTGTAAACTCACCTCTAAAAGATGATACAGATCAAAATGTACTATCAACATCCGTTTCAAAAGAGAAAAAAGCTACAGATGATATAACGAAATCAATGTTATCTGAAGGTGAAAAATCCAAAGAAGAATTCCTTACAAAATCACTCTCCAGAGATACGAAGGAACGCGAGGTACTAAAAGATACCTTATCTATGCAGGATAAATTTAAAGATGAAGTAGCGAAGTCAATGATACCGAGAAGGGAACAATCCAAAGAAGAATTCTCTATAAAAACATCTCCTAAAAATGAAAAATGTAGAACTGTACCAGTAGTTGCCTTATCAAAACGTGAAAAATCTAAGGATGAAATCCCTAAAACAATGATACCAAAAAGAGAGAAATCCAAAGAAGAATTTTCTGTTAAATCACTCTCCGCACATAACAAAGACAAACAGGCACCGACACATTACTCATATAAGCAAGATAAACCAAATGATAACATTTCTGAGTCACTACTGTTAGGAAAGGAAGTCTTCTCAATAGAAGAATCCTCTATAAAATCATCTTTGAAAGCTAACGAAGATAAAAATGTACCAACAGAGTCCTTTTCAAAGCAGGAGGAATCTATGGATGGCATGCTGAATTCAATGTTATCAGAAGCTGAAACATCTGTAGAAGAATTATCTATAAAATCATGCTCCGCAGATGCGAATGAACAAGAGGCACTAATAGACTCTTTATCTCAGCAGGACAAATTTAAAGCCGAAATACCAAAGTCAATGATACCGAGAAGAGAAAAATCTAAAGAAGAATTCTCTATAAAACTATTTAAAAATGAAAAAAGTGAAACTGTACCACCGGCAGCCTTACTTAAACGTGAAATATCTATGGATGAAATCCCTAAAACGATGATACCAAAAAGAGAGAAATCGAAAGAAGAATTTTCTGTGAAATCACCCTCCACAGATAAAGACAAACAGGCATCAACACATTTTTCATATAAGCAAGATCAACCTAATGATAAAGTACCTGAAACGATTATACTAGGACTGAAACAATCTGTAGAAGATTCTTCTCTCAAATTCCATCCGAAAGATCACGAAGATACAAATATATTATCAACGTCCTTATCTAAACGGGAAAAATCTATTGGCGAAATACCGAAATCAATGATACCAAGAAGGGAAAAATCTAAAGAAGAATTCTCTATTAAATCATCGCTTGAGGACGACAAAGGTAAAGATTTACCGCCAACTTCCTTACCTAAACGAGAAAAATCGATAGATGAAATACCGAAGTCGATGATACCTAGAACAGAAAAATCTAAAGAAGAATTCTCTATTAAATCACCACTTAAAGACGACAAAGGCAAAGATTTACCGTCAGCTTCCCCACCTAAACGAGAAAAATCGTTAGGTGAAATCCCAAGATCAATGATACCAAGAAGGGAAAAATCTAAAGAAGAATTCTCTATTAAATCACCTGGTAAAGACGACAAAGGTAAAGATTTACCGTCAAGTTCCTTACCGAAGCGAGAAAAATCTATAGATGAAATACCGAAATCAATGATACCAAGAAGGGAAAAATCTAAAGAAGAATTCTCTATTAAATCATCGCTTGAGGACGACAAAGGTAAAGATTTACCGCCAACTTCCTTACCTAAACGAGAAAAATCGATAGATGAAATACCGAAGTCGATGATACCTAGAACAGAAAAATCTAAAGAAGAATTCTCTATTAAATCACCGCTTAAAGACGACAAAGGCAAAGATTTACCGTCAGCTTCCCCACCTAAACGAGAAAAATCGTTAGGTGAAATCCCAAGATCAATGATACCAAGAAGGGAAAAATCTAAAGAAGAATTCTCTATTAAATCACCTGGTAAAGACGACAAAGGTAAAGATTTACCGTCAAGTTCCTTACCGAAGCGAGAAAAATCTATAGATGAAATACCGAAATCAATGATACCAAGAAGGGAAAAATCTAAAGAAGAATTCTCTATTAAATCAACACTGAAAGACGACAATGGTAAAGATATACCCTCAACTTCCCCACCTAAACGAGAAAAATCTATAGGCGAAATTCCAAAATCAATGATACCAAGAAGGGAAAAATCTAAAGAAGAATTCTCTATTAAATCATCGCTTGAGGACGACAAAGGTAGAGATTTACCGTCAACTTCCTTACCTAAGCGAGAAAAATCTATTGGTGAAATATCGAAATCGATGATACCAAAGAGAGAAAAATCTAAAGAAGAATTCTCTATTAAATCACCTGGTAAAGACGACAAAGGTAAAGATTTACCGTCAAGTTCCTTACCGAAGCGAGAAAAATCTATAGATGAAATACCGAAATCAATGATACCAAGAAGGGAAAAATCTAAAGAAGAATTCTCTATTAAATCAACAATGAAAGACGACAATGGTAAAGATATACCCTCAATTTCCCCACCTAAACGAGAAAAATCTATAGGTGAAATACCGAAATCTATGATACCCAGAAGGGAAAAATCTAAAGAAGAATTCTCTATTAAATCACCGCTTAAAGACGACAAAAGTAAAAATTTACCGGCAACTTCCTTACCTAAGCGGGAAAAATCATTAGGTGAAATACCGAAATCAATGATACCGAGAAGGGAAAAATCTAAAGAAGAATTCTCTATTAAATCACCGCTTAAAGACGACAAAGGCAAAGATTTACCGTCAACTTTCTTACCTAAGCGAGAAAAATCTATTGGTGAAATATCAAAATCGATGATACCAAAGAGGGAAAAATCTAAAGAAGAATTCTCTATTAAATCACCTGTTAAAGACGATAAAGGTAAAGATTTACCGTCAACTTCCTTACCGAAGCGAGAGAAATCTATAGGTGAAATACCGAAATCAATGATACCAAGAAGGGAAAAATCTAAAGAAGAATTCTCTATTAAATCATCGCGTAAGGACGACAAAGATAAAGATTTACCGCCAACTTCCGTACCTAAACGAGAAAAATCGATAGGTGAAATACCTAAGTCGATGATACCAAAAAGGGAAAAATCCAAAGAAGAATTCACTATTAAATCCTCTCCTAAAAGTGATAAAGGTAAAGATTTACCGTCAACCGCCCTACCGAAGCGCGAAAAGTCTGTAGGTGAAATACCAAAATCAATGATACCAAGGAGAGATTCGTCAAAGGAAGAGTTTTCTATTAATTTGGCTAAAGATAAAAGTAAAGAAACTCCATTAACTTCTGTAAAGCTTGAAAAGTCTTCTCTCGATGTATCCAAATCTGTTATATCAAAAACAGAATCTTCAAAAGAACAGTTTTGTTTGAAGTCCCCTCCTAAATGTAGCAAAGCAATGAGTTTTCCTTCAAATGTTCCGAAGCAGGAAACATATAAAGGAGACTTTCGCAAAAAAAAACCGGATGAAGAATTTTCGTTCAGATTACCTCCAAAACGGGAAAAGTCTAAAGAAGAAATGACTACAAAGCTTAATCTAAAACGAAATAATTCAAAAACTGAACAATCAATAAAATCCACAACTAAAAAAACGGAAATAGCAATGAAAGCAACTCCCAAAAGAGAAAATTCAAAGGAACTTATGCCGTCTAAATCTTCATCTAATCGTCGAGATTCTAAAGATGAATTACTAAAATCAAGCAACAAAAAAGTAGTTGATAGTGTTTCTAAAAATATTTCAAAACGAGAACTTTCAAAAGAGGATTCAGTAAAAATGTCAACTACTAAACGACGCGATTCTAAAGACGAATCATCCAAATCTCTGCTCAGACGTAGCAGTTCTTCAAGAGATTCCGATTCTAAATCACCTAGCCTTAAAAGTAATTCACCGTCTCCAAAAGCTGAAGTTAAGTTACCAAAAAAAGATGTTTCACCAAAAAAAGAATTTGAAGCAATTACAATAACTAAAAAACAAAAAAGTGAAGAAACAATCACTCAAAAATATGAGGAGCATACTACGAAACATTCAAGTCAATCTCAAATATTTTCTGGAACTTTCACTAGAGATGCCAAGGAAGCCTTGAAGCTTTTTGAAGATACAAGTGCCTTAAAGAATGCCGATTTGATCACATCGGAAGATATTCTATCATCTGAGGTTAATCTTAAGGAGACAATATCAGTAGCAGACAAAGTTTTGAAATCTTCTGAAATCGATACAGAAGAAACAAAGATCATAGTTACTGATAAAAAGGAAGACATGCAAAGAATAGAAATGTCAGAAATATCAAGGCAGTTGCCAGAAAAGAAACAGGAAAAAAGTGAAACTAAAATTGAAACCACATTAGTTCATTCAGATAATGATTTGGAAATAGTTCAAGGATCTGATTCTCAAATAGGTCAAGAAAGTAAACAAGGTCTTACATATAGATCTATAGAAGATGAGAAAAAAATTACTACCTCTGCAGAAGATTCAGGTCTGCCACAAGACCTTTCTGTTGGTGATCAACAAAATCCGAATGAAAATCTTAGAGATGGAATTACTGAAATAGATGATTGTGGGGAAGCAATTGAGAAAATTATATTTGAAGAGGAACTAACAGATATTGCCAAAACATCTGATAAAAATCATGATTTTAAGACTGAATCAAGCGGTATATGTCAAAGTGTTTGTCATATCGATGGAAGTGCAATCGATAAAGCCCAAGGAATAGTTCAATCTCCAGAATGTGGAACCATTGCATCTGAAACTTTCCACGATGAACTTGCGGATGATTTGACCAAAAAATTTGAAACTCTAATGTGTAAATCAATTGAAGCTGAACAAGATTTTAGTAATAGTGGTTCATTTACACAGGAACTTGATATTGAATCTTCTCGTATAAGTGTAAGTATTAGTAGTGAAGATATGACTAAGGATGAATCCTCTTCTTTTCAGTTATCACTTTCACAGGCAAAAATCCCTGAGGACATAACAATAAGCGCTAGCAGCATATCTGAGCAAGTAGAAGTGCAAAAACCTATAAAAAACGATATTTGTGCTCAAAATTCTTCTACATTAAATGCTTCGGAAACTGTTTCATCTTTAGAAGATGTTAAGATTGGCTCAAAAACAACTATAGAGGGCAAATTTATATCAGAGATCTCTGGGGCTCGCGTTTTAGAAATTCTAGAACCAGAGAACGAAAGTCAGTCAAGGCAAGATTCCATGGATGTTTCTTCAATCGAAGTTGACGACATTAAGTACTCATCAGGTGCTCATGATTTTCCGCTAATAGGAGAGATTTTACATGAAAGTCCACCTGTCGATTCATTCGAAACTTTGGAACGTGACATTACAATTAGTTCAGTTACTTTCTCAGAGGATACTAATATAGATTATTCATTGCCACAAGATAGTCATAAGAAACAAAACACTAGTTTACCCAAAATTTCTATAAAAAGAAAAACGGAAAGGGATTCTTTTGAAATTGAAAGTCCACCACTTATATCCCCTAGAATGAAGGTAAAAGATTTAGAAATAAAACCAGTGGATTGGATGATTGGTGATGAAAAAATAGAAGTTTCTGAACATTTAGAACCATCTGCAGCATTCAATAAGGAGCTTGAGGAATATCAATCTTTATTAAAATTGCAGCAAAAACATGATGAATTTATGGAGAGCAAAACTGTTACAAATCAATTTGATATACCAAAAATAGAAGAATCTAGTTCATTTTTGACTAATGAACCAGAACTTTTAAAGTTAAATATAAAGCCAAAGTTTATTGTTATTCCTGTAAATGAACAAGATTTTGAGATTGAAAAAGATTTAGTGGAAAATGAATTAGATATTAGTTGTCAGGAACTAATTGATACTCTGCAACAAGAACACGATGCAAAAACTCCAATAGATGATAGGTTTGAAGAAATAGCTGCTAGGTCTTTTCATTTTACGACTGTAGATGATGAGGAAGATAATTTTGATAAGGATAAAGAAAGATCTGAAAGGAAAGAAAAATTAGTTCTCGATTCTAGTCAAGATGAAAAGTTTTGTTTACCTTTAGAAACAAAAACTGCAGTAAATGTTATTGAACGTGAGCAATTTTTTCATTTGGATGAGCATATAAGAACTACTGATGTCGCTGGCGACACTAATACTGACAAGCTAGTGCAAATGTATGAAGAACAATTCGATTTTAAGAGTGATGGTGAAGATAAAGAAGTTGTAGAACGTACTGAAAACTTAAAAATATCCAAATGTACAGATTCACAAATAAAAAATAAAAATAATGCATCGGATATAGAAAATCTTTATGAATTTCAACAATCCAATACATTAGCAGATAGCTTACAAGAAAAATCCAGCGCATTTTTTGTAACTGAAATAGGTAGTGAAGATGAAATGTCAAATCAACAGTCTTATGATTTAAAAAATGTCGAAAATCAATCTGAAAAGTCAGAAATATTACTTAAATTAAAGACAGAACAGCTGGAATCCGAGGATAAAAAGGCTATTCAGTTAGTATCATATAAGGTTTTCGATGCAGAAGAAGGAAAAAAACATACAGAATCTCATGGAGTCACAGGAATTCACAAACCTCTAAAGAATGAATTTCATAAAGAAGGAAAAGTGGATATACGGTCTAAAGGTTGGGATGATCATAATCGGTCAGTAGAAAAACGTGAAAAATCTCATTCAGCTCATCAAGACGGAAGTCATTATAAAATTAAGAAAGACGATTTTCAAAATGTTGATATGAGCTCTCGTTATGCCATTAAAGTTTTAGATCAAGTGGTAAAAAAAGAAATAGCTGAGGTAAAAGAAAATCTTGAAGCTGCTAAACAAGATCTCATTGAAGAACTAAGTGAGAATAGTGAGAATGTTATTCAAATTAAAGATTCGCCATCTGAATTTCAGTTTAAACTGCAACCAGAATCAATTCCAAATGAACTGCCATTTCTGTATAAAGCACCTTCTCTCGAAAAAGTTGGTGAGATAGAAAATTTATCTTTATCATCATCTCCTGTAGCGAAACCCCGTAGACACGGAGAACTCATCAGAGATCGTGATGAGAGTTCAT
Organism: Sycobia sp. Sy_11; assembly: GCA_018907035.1. Taxonomy (NCBI): domain Eukaryota; kingdom Metazoa; phylum Arthropoda; class Insecta; order Hymenoptera; family Epichrysomallidae; genus Sycobia; species Sycobia sp. Sy_11. Next base: position 409,024 of record JACCIC010000132.1, read on the forward strand.
CTGACAGTAGTTCTGTTGAGAAAAAAGTTTCAGATATTACTAAGACGTCGATAATTGTCGAAAATATACCTGATAAAAGTCCACAAAAAGAAACTAAGGACGTACCTCAGTCATATTCATCTTCACCCAAAGCAGCAAGTCGATCGGGTTCTGACGTTGAAGGCGGAAATAGAGATGAGAGTTTTTCTTTGCAACCACCTCAGCCTGCTCCGCGACGTCGACAGAAGAGTTCGCGAGGCCATCATAATGTTACTTCTGAAAGTGAAGCAGATGTTTCGAGCAGTGGTGAGAGTAACTATCTATCATGCGAATATGAAAGTGCGAGTCGTCCCAGTTCTTCTGATATAGAAGCATTACAATCGCCAGTTCAACTAACTTCAATAACTGCATCTGAATATGAGACCGCAGCTATGTCATTTGAACACTCCTCTTCTAAAGTAACTTCGCAAGATTATCATACTGCAGCGAATACACTAAGTTCAAAGGAATCAATGAAATCTTTAAATTCTTTAAGCTCTGGGCAAATGGGTAGTCTTGATAGTACAAGTGAAATATCGGAAACACTTATTGCATCTGAATCTGATTTAGATAAAGATGCAGTTGACGAAAATTTAGAATGCATATTAGATGATGATATGAAAACATTCAATTATGGATCAGATGATGAAGGCGAAAAACCATTCGATCTTGATCCAAATATTCCTTGCATGATGAAACGATCTAGTGAAATGATCTTCAGCCAAGTGGTAAGTAATTATACTGACTAGAACACAATAGTTTTAATTATCTAAGATTTCTAAGACAGGCCAATCTGAACTATTTTTTTATGATTTTTTATTTTGTTCATGTTTTGAACTCAGAAAACTTGTTCTATTGAAAATTATAGTTTGAAAACTTGAAGACAAAATAGGTCTTTTAGTATTATACTAACTAATTGTCTTCGAAGACTTGTTAATTCGATATTGTAGTAATTATCGATTTGATATTTCAAATCTGTAAATTAAATTTATACAAATTATGTGATAAAATAAATAAGTTCTTGTATATAATAAGCAAAAGTTATAAAGAAGCCAAAGTTTTATAAAAATGACGTAAAAACAATAATTGGTTTGCAATCGTTAATTTTAAAAATATTAAATTTGGATTATTTATAATTTATTTGAAAATTATTTTAAAAAGAAAAACTAATATATTTTATATATACTAGTTATATATAATTTTTCTATAATAATTAATTAGACTAATAACTGTATTAATCAATTTAGATCAATAGTGAATCATCGAACGAGGAAGAAAATTGGAATACAAAATTAAATGAGACTTTTACTCTAATGGCAAGTGATGATGCATCTAAATCTGATATTTCTACTAAAATAGAGGGGACTGAAAATAAAGAATCTTCTAATTTGGTTTCTAAACAAACACTCGAAAATATTTATGATCAAACGACTAGTTTATATGAGACTATAGATGCGAAGACAAATAGCTGTTCGTTTGAACCAGATTCATTAGAAACTAAATGTACAACAATCCAAAACATTGACGATGAGAGTCTAGAAGATTATGGACCTGGATCTGGATTAACATTACAACAGCAATTAAGTATGACATCATCTTCAATGTCAGGAGTGTCTTTAGAAACAGTGATCGAAAAAGATCAAGCAGATAGACAGTCCCCTAACAGTGATTCATTTGAATTAGTTGATAAACCTGATATAATTGACGATTTTGTGGTGGTTGAAGAAGTTGGTCGAGAAGCTGAAGAGTTCGATTGTGAAGGTTAGTATTTAGTTTTTTTCTTTAATTTTTACTTGTATTGAATTATAGGTGTTTTACTTTTCCAAATTTACTATTAATATTTAATATTAATCATATTTGTATATTTTAATAGGAAGAGGAATGCGTATTAATGCAACATCTTATACGAGCAGTAAACATTATGACCGCGAAGTAGAAAATTTAATAACCGAAAAACAAGAAACTCAAAAGATTCAAGCTGGATCCACTAGAAGCAGTGGTGATCTTTTTGATTTCGAATCTGAGGAGAGTCCACCGCAGGCTTCAAATGAAGAACAATATTCCCAATCTTATTCTGATGAAGAACAATATAACGATGGTGGAAAGAAGTGGATTGAGATGCAGTTTCAACATAATGAAGCCCGTCTATACGATCTCGAATATGAACGGGGGCCTCTAGAAGATATAAAAGAGGAAGAGGTTACGGACTTTGAAGCAAGCAGCAGTCGCTTCGGTAGTATTGGAAGTCAAAAAGAATCTATTGGCAGTATTGGAAGTATGCGTGGTAGTTTTGGTAGTACACCTGATAATTATGACGTTCTCACTGCTAAACGTTACTTCAAACCCACAGATCACGATAACGTATCGCTTAGTTCGCTTCAGGAATTTGAGCATTTAGAAAATGCGGTGGCACTAGAGAATGCAAAAAGAAGAGAACAACAGCATAGTAGCTCTCAAGATTCATCCAGTAATGGAAGCCTGCCAAGAAGGTATATTACTAGTAGATCTGGACATGGTGATGACATTTCATTGTCATCCGTGAAGGATTTCGAAGTGCTCGAGAAAGCATGCAAGGAGGCGCATTTGATTGAATTGAAAGCAAGGGAAGAAGAAGATTTGCTTGATCACGAGAGTCCAGAAAATCGATATAAATTAGAAAATCTGGCGAGGGTGAAGATAGAAAGTCAAGAAAGTGCCTCGGGATCGTTTAATCCCAGTACATCGGGCTCTGATGACTATGAAAAAAGAATCAAGGAGATCGATGAAATTATAAGGTTAGCTCAAGTCAACGTAGAAAAAATGGATAAGCACGACGATACGACAGATGATGTATCTCAAATAGATCTCACAGATACTGCGGATAAAGTCACTGCACCAATTACCATATTTGCTTCTGAAACATCTGCGATTCATGGTATTATGAAAATTTATAGAAAATCGGAAAACAATTCTATACAACAATAAAATCGTTTAATTTATACTTATTTTTCAGAACCACCTAAATCGATAAGTGAAACGAATGTAATGGAGACCAGTACAGATTCTTTAGAACTTGAAGATCATGGTGAGAGGAATTATAATATGTGTAGAAGTTCTGATTCTTTAGAGTTGAAAACGGCACTTGATCATCCATCAATAAGTTCAGACTCTCTGAATAACGTAAAAGATCCAAAAGAGGAACAAAGCAGACAATTTAGTAGTACCAGAAGAATATCTTCGGATAGCTTGGATAACCCTGTGCTGGAATCACAGGACATAAATATGGAAGGAAAGGGAAAGAATAGCATGAGGGAAAGTTAGATCGACATTTAAGATAATATGATATCGGTATGTTCAATTTTTTTGAGTAATTTAATTTTTTGCATTGAATAATAATTATTATGATATCTGTATAGTCGAAAGAGATAATTACATGATCAATAAACATTTATAAAGTTATGTTACTTAAAGTGTTTATGTTTTTATAAATCAATGCATTAAGTATATTATATACTTAAGTATATTATAACTATCAGTCGGAATATTATATTCATTCGTTATGAAGAAAAAAATACCAAAAAGTATCGAATACACGTATAATTAGTTAATTATAAATTTGTTTTTAACTAAGCCTTTTCTGACAACGATGATTTGCTAAAATTGCTATACCTAGTTTATAAAGGCTGACAAATAATTCAGTGATTATTACTGTAAATTGTATTCTGAAGATTGACTATCAAGAAAACTCGTCACTATTAGCAATTTTTATTACAGATAATGGCCCACGTGGTTAAGAAAATATATCATTCAAGCGAGCTTCAAAAGCACAAGCTTCTGGACGTACTATATAGAGAAAAAGGTTCGTGGGATACGTACGAAGTCCCAGTCGAAGAACTCTGTCGAAATGACGTGTTGAGCGTGATGTTGCCCACATTTACAACGCATAATTAGAATAAAGAATGAAGAAACTAAAGAAGATTCTTTTTATTCTACAATTTTATTAAGAGGATAAAGCAGATTTTATTGTTGAAAGAAAGAATCCTCTTCGTATTATTTATTTGTATCAGCCTCCAGTTTCATTAACGCAAAATATATAGTTTATGGAGAGGAAAATATTTGCGGAATTTCGCGCCATATTCCATTAAATGTTTACGATCTGTAATGACTGTAAGTGGATATTTAGAAATTTTATACATGTATAAATGAAAGGGAAAAATTATTATTTAAGGAAAATGGAAAGAGATTTATATAGACAAGACTCTCTCTCTCTCTCTCTCTTTTCTGAATTTATGAGAAGTTTTTGACCGTTTGTCGATTTATCACTTGACGTTGTTGAAACTGGACGGCTCACGAGGTATATATATCTATAAGACTCGTTTATAATGCATTTACGCTTATGCAGTTATTATCTAGACGCGAAGCCGATTATTATATAAAACAAAGTGTTATAAGTCACCGCTTCCCGCAACTCGGAGGTAAGGAAGGGACCGAACGCCGAAGACTTGTAATCCCGTTTAAGTCGTGCGACACACAAAAAAACAGTTATTATAAAAAGAAGCATTAAAGGAAAAGGTGTAATGTACTTACAATAATGATTTTTCGACGTGTCATCACTTGTTTTAGGTGAAGGCTCAATAAAAATTCTCAAATAAACGCGAACAATGATAATTTAAGAAAATAAAATGGTAAACACGACAAACACATATAATACAGAAATTTATGCAAAAAATAAAATTATACACAGAAATGAGTACACTAAAAAAAAAATAAAATAAAAATAAGTCGCTCTCGATCGCTTAGCTGTTTATTATCAATGTTTCATACGACTCTATGAATTACGTTTGTAAATCGTCATGTTTTCGGATTACTATTTGTATGTTCTCAAAAGTTGTATAATAATAGTGCTGTATTAAAATGGCATGTTTTATAAGAATTTCAAATTTATTTCGTAATTTTATTGAATCCTCTTACTAGGTCGTTCAGTTATTTTTTGCATATTATGATTTTTTTTGCCTTTTAACATTTTAAAGAATAATGAAATATTTACTAGTTTACTTTATATATAAATCATATTCATAAATCCATAGAGAATGAGCCGCGGATATGTTATTCTTGAAAGATATTCCAAATCATACTTTATTTATTCAGAAATTATTTTTTGTCTTATTGAATCGTTTATTTATAATAAAATACCTATTGACTACACTATATGTTCATAGGAACTATACATGGTTATTTATATACGTTAATAGTTGATTCAATTAATTTGTTAGTAAAAAAGAAGCTCTTCAGTCATTTGTACTGGCCGTGCTAAAATACTTATTTTTCAGTACTTAATATTATTTGTACGTTATCTGCATCAGGTTCCAACAAGTCGTCTGATTTTTTGTTAATCTGCAAATAAGAAATGTAATATTTAAAATTGCCTGTTTTACGATATTTTAATATTTTTATAGTCGTTAACTTTGATTTTTCAATATCCTTCATAGGATGAAAATATTTTAGTAATATTGCAGTAATATTGTAGCAATATCGCAACAATATCGATGAATCATGGAATGCCCTGGGCACAGAGGTTGCAGCCTTATTGTAAGGTATTCTAAGGTATATTATGTAGATAATTTAATGTTAATTAAATGTATATATATATATATATATATATATATATATATATTTATATACATATATTGTTTTAAACTCTATTCATTAAACATAGTTGTATTACATCAATACATGTAAATGATAAATTATAAATGTATCTTATTTATCGAGTTAATTTTTTAGGACGATTAAATTTTTATATCACCATGCAAGATTTTTGCGATATTGTAGTGCGATATATTTCCAATTAATATTGCTGTAATATTTAATATCATCCCTGAATAAACATTAAAACAATTGAAATTTTCGAACTTTAACAATTTTAAAACAGAAATAGTATTTACTGTTTATCGCAAAATATTTCCTAAAAATATGTATCTTATTTTTTTAAAACATTTGACAAACGTCTCATAAAATATATTTTAGGTTTTAAAACATTGATAAAATTTTTTTCTCTTAATTTATTTATAAAATATTACTATGAAATATTTCAATATATGTTACTTGTCCTTAGGTATAGGAGATGTACTTCGTTTTACAGTCAAAGTAACTTTCGCCAAGTTTGATAATTATATATTATCGAGTACGTTATCTTTCAACAGTGCGGTGATTCTGATCTTCTAAAGATCCTTTGAAGTGCTTAAATGTGTATTAAATGCTCATTAATAATTTAGTACAGACGCAAATTATTCACTTGACTTTGGTTTATAGAAATACACATAACTATATATAAATATGTTAAAATATTACAATAAAAAATTTATAGCAAGCTTATATTTGAAAATATGTAAAAAATACTTTAGGAATAATAATAATAGAATAAAATCTTTTTTCTAAAATCTTTCAACGAAATAGTTTTGAAATATCAACATCACTTTTCATATATATTAAAAATACTTCTTAAATATTCAAAAAATGATTTTTCAAAGATTCATGTAATGCTGTAGAAATATTTTTGTACTGTTAAAGTTCGAGCTTCATTTAAATGGAGTATTACACAAAAAAGAAGAAAACCTAACGAATGATATTTTTTAATAACACAATGCCGAAAACAAAAATAGAATTATAATTACCTATTCTGTAGCATGTCGTCACTGCTCTCGATTGGCGATTTGCTATATATACATACATATATATATATATATATATATATATATATATATATATATATATATATATATACATACACGTTACGCTCGGTTCCTAGATGGAGATCTTTCTTTGGTCTTGCAACCGTTCACGCTTGGGTCCACCTTCGAATCAATGCGCTGAAGCACGCGATCGGCCTACTAATTATGCTATATATAGATATATACATGTACATCGTCATCATTGGGCGTTGGACTCCCCGTCGCATAGTCGTCCGCGGCGCGTCGCGGCAATTCGGGCGCTAACTGCCCGTGGACGCCGTCGCCGTCGTCGTTGCGGCTGCGCGCACGAGCTCCCAGAGCCAGACGCAGCAGGAGGCGGCGTAAACCCAGCCGAGCGCCGTGGCCCAATAGAGCCCGTGGCGGTACAGGTGGGCGCAGCACCTGCCGAGCTCGAGGAGGCGCACGGAGTTGCTGCTGCTGCTGCCGTCGAAGAGCAGACCGATGGTGGTCAAAGCGCAGAGATTGTTGATTATCGCGAACACCGAGGAGGAGTCGCGTAGGCTCTGCAATCGAGCGAGGGGTTATGAAGGATTTATCTATTTAATTTATATATATATATATATATATATATATATATATATATATATATAAATATATACATGATTTAGATCAACTGTATACCCTGGACGATTGAGCAATCATTCAAAAACGTAAAAAAGAAATCAACTGTTACATTTGATTGATAATTCTTTGATATGTAATTAAAATTAATTTTAATTTATAGAATAAAAAATGACCGTTTCATAAACTACTATTCTTCTGTTGATTTACAATTCACATAGATGAGTAATGAACAAACATATGAATACGGTATACTAATGGGCATCAAATTGCTCGATTTGAAACCTTAGAATGAGTATTGGAATTGAAAAGTTGATAAGAGTCAAATATTTTTAAAATACTAGTGATATAAAAATTATTATTAGTTTGATTTTTCTATCAAATTAACGTTAAAAGAGTAAAATTATATATTTTCTGGTTTAACAAGAGCTCGAATATGTTCGATACCAACCCTCCCGAAGGTCTTTCAGGGTATTAAAGAGGAGGAATGCAGATATAAATATTTTAAAAATGCTTAGATGTTTCAAGTTATGGGAAGTATGAAAAAATTTCTAGCGTTCTTTAAACAAATAATAATAAAAGGAAGGATCAGACTACCTTTATTACTAGGAAAATAGAAAATACCCTTATTTTTAAAGACTTTCGAAGCCCAAAGTAGAGACGATTTGTACTGATTCACAAAAATTCTGATTTTCTCAATTAAAGTAATACAATACCAATACATGTGTTTGTTTCTTACTTCTCTGTAAATTGTGAAGAAGCAGGAAAATACTGCGATCCATCTTTCATTAACCATTGCTTTTAATTTGCAAAGACTGAGAAATTTATTTAATTAAATTCCATGTAATTAAAGCAAATTAATTTTATTGCGATAAATCAATTTACAAAAATTTTCGATTCAGAATAAATTAAAAGTAATAGTTAATTAAATTTATCTTCAATTACAATTTTTAATTATTTTAGAGAATGAAAAAATATCCTTTGCACGATGGTGAAATATGCAATTTGTGATGAGATATGATTTAAAAATATTGTATAGTCGCTTTCAACTACACATGGATGTATTGTAGTCAACGTTGTTCGAATTAAAGACAAAGCTCAAGTATAAATTTCAGGCGACAAATTTAATTTTGCGATTTGATAGAATAATGTTGAAATGATTCTTACGGTATTCTCGTCGTACAGTTCCATGTGGGTACAGATTATAAGACAAAAGTGCAGTACTATGTAACAGCTCTGCCAAGTGGGTATGGACGGATCGTATTTGGTCCGTGATGTGACCTAAAACAGAACGATTAATATCTTCAATTTCGATTTTGGCAATTAAACTTTTAGTTTCAATAAAGTCTGGTGTTGTACGAAATTTTTTTTTTCGAAATTCAGTAAGAATGAAGCGTTAGGCAAACTTTTTCATTTGGTTAATTATCTATACGCAGTCATCCCGGTCTGCTTGATTAACCGAATATGAAAAAGCATATTCAATTACGTTACAGTAGATTTCATTCAAACGTGCTCTATGTCACGTATTAACAATAAGATTACCAATCTGGAGATATCGTAAATCGAAGAAAAAAAGGATATATATATACTTCAACTAGGACGAAGAAGAAAATAAAAAATAATAAAGTTCGAAGACAAATTTTGAGCTTAATGCGGATATAGGATATCTTATATTTTTCTGCTACGATAAAATGTCTCAAAAAAATGGAAAGTCTCAAAAAAATCTCAAAAAAATCTCAAAAAAAAAAAATCATAATTATTTATAGCATTTTTTTTCTTCTTCTTAATTTAATTCTTTACTGGCTGAATCATTGGTAATGCGAACGAGATCTTACATTTCGATAATTCCTACTGTTCGTTTCAAACGTTTGTGCATTTGAATTCTCATGATTCTTCATATTATGGTACTATTTCTTCGCTTGTCCGTATAACTAGCGACTGTTTCCATTTAGCATACATTTACACTTGTAATTTATTAACTAAACATTTCCTGTTCTAATTCCGTTAAAGATCTACAGCTTCTCTAATCAGATTAATAATTTAGTAATGACGATGATCGTAATATAGCAAATTGATTGCTTCACATAAATTATGAAGAAAATTTATAGTTACTATAATCTTAAAACAAATTATTTTTTTTAGATTTTGTATATCTTAGTTTGCCTTAGAATGAATTCATTTTTTTCTAAAGGTGTAATTAATGAAATTATAATTGTTATTATAATCGGCATCTATTTTAAATGTGAAAAATGCGGACCGGCAGATTCAGCTTATTAGCTGTGTTATTTTTAGAATTATTAAGTATTTATGAGATCCTAGTAAAATATCTTTGAATAAAGTTTTCCATAATCAAATCAATATATACGTCTTTCGGAACATTATCCTTTCTCAACATCATATAAATGTAATTTAGATATAAAAAACGAATTCTAATTATTAATATTTCCATCTACAATATACAGATAAAATTAATCTTAGAGTTATTTCATATCGTCGAAATGAAAGTGTTATATTTTAACTGTATGTTTATCTACAAATTTCTATATTTCGAGCATTAAAACTTGTCATTGCGAACTAATGTTAAGGTTTAAATTATTTATTTATTCGTCGATGTTTCGGTTTCAGAAGCATATAGTCCTTACTACAGGAATGACTTCTTAAATTCACTTATAAAGCACAATATTTTACGGTATAAAATCTTTCATATCATAAATCCATTTTTTGAGAAAACTGTTATAGTCTATAAAAGATTCTTTTATATTGTTGTAACATTTTAATTCAATTCGATCAATGTAGAGTGTATGAAAATAATGGGTTTCATATGATGCTTCGGTTTTTGTTGTGAAAAATATAATCGAGCACTAATGTGTAAGCCGTTTTATACTTCGTACGACTTATCCCTCACTAAGTAAACTTTTTCACGAGGTAAATAAATTAACTTCCATACTCATGTTGAAATGTATTATTTATTTAATTAATTATTCATCATGCTAATTTATATCGCTTTTATTTGATTTATAGATTTTCAGTTTATTCAAAAATCTTTTCTCGGATTTTTTAAAATTGGCCAGGTGGAGAACAGTCTATCACGATAAAGACAAATATAAAAAATTCAGAAAAATTTATACTGATAAATTTAAATAAATGCCCAATTTTTCACGAAATATTCACGAGATTTCTTCCGGATGTTTTCGCAATTTCAGCAAAAGTTTTTCGACGAAACCGTTTATTGAAGCAGATAATTATACACGTATGAATATTGTACATTGCTGTAATTTGAAAATAACTTCGTAAGCGCTAAAGCTAATTTATCTCGTCGCATTTGCTATCCAAAGAGGCGCATCAGTGCATTTGAAATATAAGTATATCCACATATAAGTCGATGAGGCAGATCTTTTAGAAAGAAAATCGAGCACCTCTTGCACGTGTTCTTAAGTTTCTCTCTCTCTCTCTCTCTCTCTCTCTCTCCATGCATATATGTATATATATGGGAAGAAAAATAAAAAAGGAAACCATTCGTATGCTTAAGAACAATTCTTCCATCAGATCTCTATAATCTAATATCTCGGTGCGACAAAAAGCTTTCAAATCCCGTGCGGGAACGCAATCGTGTACGTTTCATGTGTACGTTCGCGCGCGCGATTTGATCTATTTTCGAACATCAAGCGCGCGAAGCCAAGTACATACGTACAGCAGCTATAATGGGCAAGCGGATTTTCGCAAACCGGAGACGGTGTGCGAGTACGTGTGCACCGAGTTCGCGTATAGGGAAATTGATATTTCCCATTTATTGTTGACACACACACACACACACACACACACACACACACACACACACACACACACACACACACACACACACACAATGATTATATACTCACGTTTACTTTGAACTCGTCTAGGCCGAGGCGCGGGAGTCCGGGACTCCAGCTCGGGCCCTTCCAGAGCACCGCCAGCTTGTCTCTCAGGTTTCCCATGCGCAAGCTGCGCCCGATCATCGAGGCGGCGTAGAACACCTGAAATGCGAGAAGGACGGAAGTTGAGCTGTTACGTACACATACACACATTAATAGGTAGTGCGGGGGAGGAAATTTGCGGGCAGCCCTGAAGCGTGATATCGATGGTTTTTCGATACGACTTTGTATATACATGCATTTTCTATTTATATCGGCACCATGGGGGCCACATTTCGATCGGTATCACGTTGTGGTCAGTTCGTAGTTCAATGGTTTTTAAATCCAGCGACATGAAATATTGTAAAAAAATCGATCTAAAAACTCATAAAATTTATCAAAAATTCGCTTGACCTGAAATTTTTTTTAAACAGAAAAAAAGAGTTCTATATAATAATTGTAAGATTAAACAAATGTTCTCTTTTATATGTATGTAGTTAAAAAGGAGTTCAAAAAGAATTCGTCACAAAAAAATAATTATTTTTCTTCAATACTTATTAAGTAATTTTCAATGTGTAATAAAATTATGGAAGAAATAGATTTGAAGAGCCGTTTTTAGTACCTAAATATTCTTTGTCAAATTACATAATGTTTCTTATAATGGAATGAAAAAAAATTCTTATATCTAAAACCATTTTTCTGCAACATGCACATTTTCTATATTGTAGAAAGAAAATCTTAAGAGGCACGCTTACGTGTTGGACTCCAAACGTTCATAGTATAAACGGCCTCGTCTGCGGAGCAAAAAAGCATCCACAATTTCACGGATTTTAATTCGAGAATTGAATGTGTCAAGTCGAATTATCTTCTTTCTGTTTATAATTAAGGATGATTGCTTTGAGATGATATATTCAAAAAAAAGCTAGTTAGTGTCGAATGGTAGAACTGAGTGAGTGTGTCCAAAGTTTTTAAGTTGTTTTCTTTTTTTTTGCCAAATGTAATATTTTCAAGAACCCTTTTTAATACTTCTTAATGTTATTTATAATTGTGTCAAAGTACACTTTTTAAATCTTGAATTCATAAACGAAAAAAAAATTTGTATACATTCGAAAATAATACTTTTGAATTCTTATCTCAAACATGTTTCATACTTATGTACGAAAAAGTGTTTTTTTCGGCCGTAGATTTTATGCTCCTTCGGATTTAATGTGAAAAGAATTACGTAAAAGACATTTAAGTTCACATCAATATATATTTTAGAAGATTTATACCATTCCCTTAGAAAAGAAATAAATTTTTAATTTAAAGTATGCCAAGAGATTGTGCAATTGTTTATATAAGAATGATGTTTTCTTTATCAATTTCGACCGAGATTGCATAAGAGAAAAATTTATATAAGCTGAACGTATGCCCCGTCCACACACACACACACACACGCACACGCGCGCGCGCGCGCTTTTCTTTCGTGGTCACATGTTACATCGACTTTATTTGCTAATAACATTCAAAACTCCCTCATCCCTGTCTTCCTATAAGAACTATGCGAATGATTTACAATGTTTTGCAACATTGAATTATCATATATAAAATTCTGAACATTACATAAAATTCATATTCCATATCCTTGAAGAACATTTTCAAGTGCTTTGTAAATTATGTTCTGTATATATTTATATCTTTCTTTGCGTGTACATCTCAATTTCTTCGCTATAAATGATGAAAATCTCGTACGTTTCTCGTGTTCACTCGCGTTCCCGATGAATTGGTTGATTATAATTAAATATAGCATTTCGAATTAAAATGCATCGATCGTATTGATGCAATAAAGTAAAAATGAGAATCATATATGTTCTTTAAAGCTTTGCCAATGAATTATATGACCATGAATTATATATATATATATATATATATATATATATATATATGCGCAAATCTCGCGAAAATTATGTGGGAGTTTCATCATTTTCGATTATATACTATAAAGTTTGATCTTGAATGTCAATTTTCGCTTTATGCATGACTCGAGGGTAATAACAAAAGGCAGATTATCATTGATCATTCGTTATATATATATATATATATATATATATATATATATATATATATATATATATATATATATATATATATAGAGAGAGAGAGAGAGAGAGAGAGAGACTTTTATAATAAGCTGACCTGTAAATATAGCGGATTGTAAGACTGCGGACTGACCACGAGGCCGTAGATTATCTCCTCCTTCGGTCGTTCCTCCACGAAGGTTCCAAAAAGCCGATCCCAGATTATCAAGACGCCTCCGTAATTCGTGTCCAGACAGTACAAATTACAGCCTGTAAAGCAGAAGATATAATAAGATTTATCGATAAAATTGTGTCCCAGCATTTACGAGTTATTGCTATCCGTGCATACGACTTTAATACTCAAGCATGGTTCGCAAATTATCGTTTATTTTTTTCCACGCGAGAATTAGCAACACTGTTTCACGGCATTATATAGCTCTTCGAAGCAAGCTCGGAATGCTCGATTTTGTTTTTTTTTTTCTTTTTCTTCACTTCGACGAACAAAGCGTCCGATTCGGTTTTTGCGACTTTATCTTTGCCCTCGGGCGGGAAAATCAACGACCGATCGAACGTTTTTGTTGCGCGCGTCGCGCGAAATACGAACAGCAATTCTTTACGCGTCCAGCTCGATTTTTTTCGCCCTCGCTCTCGCCGGGTAATGTTTATCGTTTATATTTATACCATGATGGACACGATGATGCTTCGGCGTGTTGAAGATCCACTCCAGCGGCCCAAGGTCGTCGATCACCGTCGTATGGATCCAGAGCTGATAGATCAGGTTGAATTGATGATGAGCGACGAAGTGGGACGGTGGCACGAATAAGGCCAGTGGCAAGTAAAAGATCTGGAATGAGAAAAATGGCACTCGTCTACGTTGGCGCTTGGATTTAATTTTGTCGATTGTGCTATTTCCAGTCAGGATGCGAATGAGTTTTTGAATAGTGCCAAGGAAATAGATATTTTCAAAGGGCAGAAGAATTTGGAATTCAGTACGGGTTAATCGAAGCAAAAAATAGTGGAAAAAAGCTTCGAGCAATCGTATAATGACTAAGAAATGATGAAATGAAAGTTATCCAATGATATAATTATGTTGATATATTATTAATGATTTTTATATCTTTTTATACATCTTTTTATATATTTTTTTATTTTTAGTGATTCATTTTCATCAACCTGTAAATCATCTTCATTCATACACTTAGTCCATTCATAATTCACTTTCCATAGTTTTAAAGTTTTCGTTAAAATTTTTATGATTTGAACGTATTTGTTTGCAGAGTAGATTTAACAAATATCCTTAAATTGTATAAAAGCCTTTCTGAGATTCCGAGCTTTCTTTCTCTCTCTCTCTCTCTCTCTCTCTCTCTCTCTCTCTCTCTCTCTCACTCACTCTTAAACCTCTATTTTATTCATATATCATATTTGAAAATTAATAAACAATTTAACTTGTTATTTTTTATAATAAAGTAAATAATATATTAATTATATATAATCAATAGTAAGTTTTTTAAAAATTTGTCCCTGCATTTTCAATCTTGTTTATTTTGAATTAATTTATAGGTCACTTGGTTCAATATCATTAATATGTAACTTATTTATTTATTTTATGTTCAATGGGCAACACTGTCATACATAAATAAAATTAGAAACAGTACATCAGGCAATAATGTCAGCATGACGTAATTAACGAGTAAATTACATAATGATGAATGTGAATAGTACTAAAATAGCAGTTTGAAATATACATAATATAAATTGTATTTCTTATTTAGAAATAGAGTAATATATAATGAATTAGATTACAGAAATATGACAATATATACTACTCAAATATAATTTCGCACGATTAATTATACATAAGATGATAACGAAATTTCTCCTATTAACAATACAATATATGTACAATTATATAATGAAAACGTTTCTTGTTTAAATTCTATCGTCCAGTATCGATTAGATATTTGCAAACTATTGATCGTGATTCAAGTGAGCAAGAACCGATGCGATTCACTTGTTCCTAGGACTAGCCAAAAGTATTACACGATTATGAGAAAATAGTCCATGGACAGAACTCTTAACTTAATAATTTAACATAATTATAGAGATATGAACTTTTAATTCTTGTAAAATATCTCAAAAAGCATGGTCGATATATTGCGAACGTAATGTACTCGTCGATAACGTAAGCATCTGTGCTAAACTTTTTACAGTACTGAATTATATGAATTGGTACATATATACATACATACATACACACACACATATATATATATATATATATATATATATATATATATAAATATGAGATCCAAGATATCAAACAATATGTAATCGTTGAAGTGAAAATAGGTCTCTCTATGTGAGATATAAAGTCTAGACAAATATAAACTAAAAAAAACATAAAATAATAAGTTTTTTAATATTTTATTTTAGCACTTGATTATATGTCATGAATGAGATAATATACCCCTTCCATCACTACATAAATATATTTAAAGATTTCTTTAATTGAATCGTTGAATACAACATCGAAGCTCTTACAATAAACAGATATTGTGCTGTCATAAAGTTTTTTTTTAATTAAATAATTAAACATTCATTATCCAATCGATGAAACATTGCTATAAATAAGTTGCATAAATGTAAAAGCTGTGTTAGTTTTATCTGGTTTTACATTCCTTATTCCATCATCAATGAGGTTATTGGGGTCATAGAACTGTCTGTTTCGTGCATTGATAATGGTTTCACGGCCGAAACGTGTTCATAATGAGAGTGAATTTAATTATTTTACGAAATAAATGACTTTAATAAAAGTTGAATGAATTCAATCAATACTTTAATATATATTCATTTATAATCATTTCAAAAATAGAATAAATTTGTACATTTTATATCAAAGAGAACATAATTGATAATGAATGATTTATTAGCTTCAATATAGTAATCAAACTTGTCTAATTTTATCACAGGCATATTCTCCAAGATTTGACATAGCCACAATAAAAAAAGGTTAACCAACATCAGAGATATATGTTAAATTAGCCAATTTACTAAATGTAACGATTAGAATCAATACATAATTCCACTCTGCACCTACTAAATTATTTAATTCAATGTGTAATAATGAATCCTGGATTATTCGTCGGGTAAACGCGTTACGCGTCGTAATCGCATAATCAATGACATGTGAGAATCGTATAAAATAATGCACGGATGCTAAGAAAAAAAATAGAAAAAATAACAAAAGAAAAAGTTAAAAGAAAAACCGACCTAGGTGTGATCGTTGTGAAAAATCCCGTAAGCCGATCGGCTGACATGCTACTACTCGACGCACGAGTCCGCTAACTTCCGGATTATTTCCACAAGGTATACTTGCGAGAGAGAGAAAGAGAGAGAAAGAGAAAGAGAGAGAGAGAGAGAGAGAGAGAGAGAGAGAGAGAGAGGGAGAACGAAAGAAAATCCGCCGCCTGATTGAATACAAGCGACTTGGATCGGTTTTCCTGTTATATATATACATATACATATATATATATATATATATCCCAGGGATCGGATCAGTACATGTATACGGTACTTCTACTACATTACGCTTACACCCATAGAAAGGGAGAATACATATATATATATATATATATATATATATATATATATATATATATATATATATATAAATATACTCACGAAGCTGCACCACTGTTGTAAGACCGACTGCCTCAGCCCGACGACCAGATTGAATTCCTCGCTGCTGTGGTGAACCTGGTGGTGGGACCACAGGAATAGCACCTCTAAAGTATCATACATATGCGTGTATAGATGTAGATATATAGAAACAAGAGAATGCAGTACAATATAGATTGAATAAATCTTAGGAATTTTACTGTTCCTATATATATATATATATACATATATATATATATATATATATATATATATATATACATATATAGTACTTATTTATAGTAAAAAATAGTAATTCTCGCGTAAATTTTATTCGAGTCCTTTCAGGGAAAGCTGGATAGAGGAGAACAGTGACGATTAATGAGCGCGGCAGATGAGCTTTTCCTCTAAAGGCGCAGACTTTACGCTACCGATCAAACAGATGCAAAAGTTATCGAAATTTCTTCCGGTGTGCGAGGAATTTGACAAAGTCTATAATCCGAAATTGAGAAATTACGCATTCGTCCTCTGGATACTTGGAGATTTAGCCATATGGACCGTTACGCGGCAAAATTATGTAATTAAGCTCGAATTTTTAACGATTTATTATTACTCAACTTGAGAACTTCGTAAGCGGAGTCTATATTATTGTTCCTTTAAAGGATGTTAAAAGTTTGTAATTTATCTATCTTCTTTTGGATTTACGTTTCGCAGTAATCTCATATTACATTGCTTTGAAATTCTGTATTGCAAACGGTCGTCAATTCATTCGTATATATATTTGCACGAAGCAAAGACTTCTTTCTCCATTCCCTCAAAAGCTGACTAATGTATACAAATGTCTCTCAGGAGCATCCGGTAAAGTAAAAGAAAAAAACTTAATTATTACCGTAGTTAGTCATATATATGCTATAGGATGCTCTCTATAATATGCACTGACACTTCGTGAAGCAAGTAAGTAAGCAACCAGTGAAGTCACTAACCGTGATTAGCTCGATGAACCCAGTAATAGCAAAAGTCGACTGCAACTGCCGTAATGTACCAAGTCCAGGGCGAATCCCAGGTTAAGTTCCATACTCGGAAGTGTTCGTAAATCATTATGTAAGCGTAATATTCGGCTCCTCGAAAGAGTATTCTAAAAACGTCGAAAAAAAAACACCATTTAATTTGTATAATTTCGTTGAAATTCTTGAAAAATTTCCGCGGCATAACAGCACCGAGCACTAAGAAGGGGAGAAAAAAGCGCGAAGCTGCACGGATTTCCGTAATTAGCGATGCGGATTCAGGATTGAAAAGTTCATTGAACGAAGATTGCCTTGTATTGATAGCCACGAAAACAAGCAACAAAAATAAATTATTTAAATGCATTCGAACGATATTCTTCACAAAAGAATTTAAAAATTGATTTCTATGCACGAAGTTATATGATTCTTACGTTATATTGGATTTGACAGGGATACATGCTGCCCGTATATATACGCGTTAAGATAAGCAATTACCGTCCGGTTTCCTGTAGGATCCAGTGCGACAAGGAGCTCACGTGGTCATTCAGTCGAAACGTCCGCCCGGAGCCCTTGGCGTAAAGAATCGCGTTCTCCAATGCGATCAGGACGAAAAACGAGAACCATACCTACAAAGGGATAGAACGATATTTTCATGCATTACGATTATTGCGTCGCTCGAGTATAATAATTGCGATTGCAATTACTTTTGCTCAATTATTTATTACAACTCAATATGAAAGTTGTGGATATTTAAATAATTAATTAATTAATGCGGCTGAGAGCGAATTTTGCGGTAATCCATGACTTATACATCTATCATCTAACTAATATTCAGTCGATTAATTCTGTATGTCACAACAAAAATCAAAGATAAGGGAAAAATTATCACGCTGAATATGTATATAATAAAATTTTTTCTTTTATTTAGTAGTTTTACTTCTTTATATTATTAAAAAACAAATCTGTTTTAAATATAGATAGAAGATTCGAAATTCACAGTGCTAATTTGTACGCCACTTAATAAAGATGCAAAATTCATTGGTGCGTAAGTAACTTACGCGCATCGCTTAAGTATTTTGCTTTCATATCCATACAGTAGTAAAATATGTTAAAACTATTCTCAAACTCCAAATAACACATATTAACCGAAACATTACGAAGAAAAGCTAAGTACAGATTTTTAAAAAAAATTCTTGGACTTTTTACGTATTCAACTATTGAACGGTTTAGCCCTTCATTGATTTTTTAATTTAAGGCTCGCGGCTCGGTTTGGAAAGACAGCATACATTATGCATCGGGGGTAGATTTGAGACTAATATAAATACAGCCTGTGTACTTTTAAAAATTCAAGACTTTGCAGCCGTAAGATTTTACAATAAAACATGGCCAGTTTTGGATTGAAACGAATAATATTGTAACATACAAATTGAATAAAAAGTGTTTGCAATTGATTTATCAAAATATATATAAATAATCATGCTTTATTATTATAACTATGACAATCCGATTTAAAAGTGATTATAGAGGTAAAAGCTCGTTTATAGAGATTTTGATTAGTTAATATTCTTGTATTAACTTCAACGTGTTTTAACACAGAACCACTGCCTTGAACTTCATTTGACCTGATGCATATACGTTCAATGTGTCTTTGAATAAAATATATATTTTAATTATTATATGATATATTAGCAGCCTTTGGAACGATTACCATATAATTTACTGCTTTTCAATGAAACATATAAATTCGAATTATGAATATTCACTCATAGTAAGTATATCTATATAGAAATACTCCTTCCACGTCGTTAATTTCCTTTGATTATCAGAAACAAAGAAATCTTTTGAAAAAAGATACAAACAAAAAATTATATCTATAGATTATTATTCTGTGTACTCTATTTTAATATATTAATAAGAGTGCTGTTAGCTGGCATCTCTCTCTCTCTCTCTCTCTCTCTCTCTCTCTTTTCTCTCTCTTTCTCTCCCTCTCTCTCTGTCTTTTTTTCTCACCTGCAGCTGATAATCAGGCACGTCCTCATGCCGCTCGAAGGTCGTTTCGTAAGGGTTGACGATGTAGAGCAGCATGCCGGCGCGCTTGACGCCGCTCAATAGACCGGTGGTGTAACCGTTGTAACGCGTTCCGTTCATCTTTCTTTTATAATCTATATTTTTTCTTTCTCAATTACGGAGAATCTTTGGGAAATTTGACATAATAGTCACTGGTGGACGCGGCTTCGTTCGACGTGCGAAAAAGTACAAGATTGTAGCGCGGTTCTCATTTTTTTTTGTCAAATTGTACATCGAAGCGTAGTGTAGTGTTATCGGAGCTTTTTTCTCAAATTATCGAAATGATCTAATTCATAATATATAGGAATGTAAAGAAGAAAAACTAGATTTTCGATGCATTTTGAATCTATAATTAATGGAAATAATTATAGTATATATTATGTTTGATTAATATATAATATACCACCTCTTTTTTTAATTATTTTTGTTAGTAGAAGAAATTATAAACTGGTATGAAGTTTATTAAAAACTTTTAATTTGATAAATATTTTTTTGAAAGAAAAGTTTTTTTCGATGAAATTTGAGAAAAATCACTATAGTACAGACATACCCTTGGTGGAGCACAATATAAATTAATGCAATAATACAATTACGATTAGTCGTTGACCAACGAATGGAGTATTAGTACGAAAGTGTTTAACGTAAATTGCCTTTATATAGAAATTTGTATTGAATCATTATATATACACATTTTTTAACAGCTTACATATAGCTCTATATGGCCTTTTGACTCTTATCGCGAGCGATTAAACGAGAGCACTTGTGCGTCGCGGAACGTGCGCAAAAGGCCGTATAAATTGAGAATCGTTATCTCAATGTGCCCCCATTTGAATCTATGTGGATGATACGCGAGAAATTCCGAACGCGTGCAAACGATTTATTCGGTTTCAATCTACGAACAAACACGCGTAATGTATGGAGCAGTTTTTATTGTAAGCGCGACGATGTGAAAGTAATTTTGGTAATAAAAGGGATCTTGCCGCGGGGGAACCGGGTTTTCACGCGTATCTATATTCGTATACATTAACGTCGCGTCGTCGCGGAATCCCAACGCGCGACAATCTCATATCGTTTTTCGCCCGTGGGCAATATATAATAGACTTACCGAGATATATTGTAAACTTTTATATTTGTCCAACTGTGCACATAGAGCGGTATAAAAACTATATATATATTTATGTGCGCCAGTATATATATATATATATATATATATATATATATATATATATATATATATATTATATAATTTATTTAAAACTCCTCTCCTGCCTCCTCTTCATTATCACGGCACTGGGCGGAAGCTTCCCGATATACATGGTTGAATTTTGGAAAAGAAAATAAAACTAATAATAACAATAATTTAATAATGATAATGACGATAGAGGGAGACTGCCGAAACGCGCGCCCGCGCGCACAATGCACCCTGTATTATTATATGTATATAAGTATATTATATATATATATATATATATATATATATATATATATATATATATATATATAGACACACTGTATATTTCTGCGAGCTCGGTCGCTGCGTCGCGTCGGCGGCTGCGGGCTGCGCGTCAGCTCTGATGCGACCGCGGCCGCCGCCGTACGCCCGGCTTTATTATATATCTATCGTCGAGCTTGGTGCCGTGCATAAAGCGAAGCAGCCCGCGCCCTCCACTCGGGCTCTCGTTACGTTACGTAAGAGGCGCGCGTAAACGGCTTCGGGGCACGCGCGCAGCGGCTCGAGACACTCGGTTTCGTCTTCCCTTACTTTTCTTCTTCCACGCGATCGTGTGTGAGTGTACATAGAGAGAGAGAGAGAGAGAGAGAGAGAGGGCAGGTGGGCTAACGGCCTCATGAGGGGTGCATGCCCCTGCTTTATTAGCACCGGTTCGCCGATCGATGCTGAATCGCGGTATCACGAGAAGTTATCAAAAACGTGTATTAGCGGGTGTCTGAGATCTCTGAAAATTCTCCAAAATATTGCTTGTACCAAAAAATGTCTTAAGTATGCTGTAGCGCTAAGCTGTAAGAAGGGATCAGTAAATCAATATCGAGAATGGCCGGAGAGTAGATCCGTAATCTATGTTTACGTTATCTTGCTGTCGGAATTTTATCTTTGACACATAATTATCTTCATTTTTTTCGCAAGAAATATTATTTAAAAATTCTAATTATTCGTGTTTATAAATTTGAGATTAGAAAAGTTTTGGTTTTACTCGTAGAATTACCGATTTAAAAATATAAATTGTATGTATCGTAAGTAAGTGAATGGTAGATTTTACTTTACCTTCTTTATTTCTAAGATTTATGTAATCTGACTAATTGTTTTACATGAGTATATAGTTACTGCTAATCAATCTGCATCAACTGTAAATAAAATTTTTGATGAATATATATTAATCATTATTTAAACAATCTGTATAATTCACTTACTCTTGGTGTTCGTTTCAATGTACGTTATTTTACATTTCGATATTAAGTTCGAGTTCATATTATTATTATTATTATTATCATTATTATTATTATTATTACGGGGAAATTGTCACCCAATAATTTGAGAATGTTAGGAATTTAATCACTCGCTGCGTCGACGAATATTTTAGCAGAATAGTAAGTAAATTGTATGGGTTACAGCTCCAAAGTCATTATCTAGAAAAAAATCCCAACCGGATATGTCGAAAATATTGCTGCTTCAATTTTCACGATTGATTTTTATTAAATTTCGAATCAACAAGAAAACCTAAGTGATGCATCGTTGAGCGGATGCGCAAGGCAGGCCCGAATGGGTTGAAAAGCTTGAAGATGGGAAAAAGCGTAAAGAGCCTTTCAATTTAGACGCTCAACTGTGTGTGTAGGCATTTCGGATTCAATGTGCTTTATAAAAGCATATAATATGATTTTTGAATTTTGAAAACTTTAAAAGTGTTTATCTCATAATCTTTTTTTTATTATATTCGAAAACAGAACTCGAACTAGAACATTCACAGAAGAACTGGAAATTGTAACATTGCTATAGTAATATTGCCTAGTTTTGATATTGTTTTATAAAGAATTTTATCACAACTGTATTCATCAAATTGTAATTGTTTTTCTCTTACGAGAGCATACCTTACAAAAAGATGCACTACAGAATCAATAGAACCTTGTTGTTTTTCTTTTGTTCGAGACATAAAATTGGAGAAGCTAGGCTGTTTAAAATTAATGCCAGCAACGGAGAAACACTGTACAGCCGTTACTTTGTTGAAAAATTTGAATAAAAATATTTCCGAAAATTACCTACTTTTTTATTGCTACAATGATATAGCCTTTTGAATCGTAGATAAACCGAAAGCTCCTATAAGATAATGAACTTTTCCAATATCGTGATTACCTCTGCTGACATTTTTAACAGTGTTTAACATTTTAAAAAGATTTTTTCTAATATGCCTTTCTTTCTTTTATTACATCACAAATGTATACTATTGGGTTTATAGTCGTTAGTAATTCGTTTACTTCACAATGAGACTATCTGGCACGAATGCACTTTGAATAAATTTTCTATAAAGACTCATAATCAACCTACAAAATTTATTCGTGTACTTTATTCGTGGTTCAGGAACACATCTACTTCACAGATATCTTTCCGGTTACCATGAAACTGTTGTCGATCAAATTACATTTAATACCCTCTATAGACATACAAAAAATAAAGGCATCGGTTATACTTGGATTTTGGTGTTTTTGCGCAGAGCACAATATCGCTCCCGAGTTCTAACTAAATATTCTATTTTTCACCTTATATTTTTGTCCCGTATTTTTATCTGAAATTTTTTACGCGGACTAATTTTCATGGAAACATACTCAATTCGTTAGAAAATGAAACAATTTTATTTTTTATTTTTTAGACTATTTTAAGCGGATGACGACTACTGATGAAAATCGTATCACCTTAAAATAATTCAATGTACGTCAGGTGAATTTACAATTTATAATTCAGGGATGGCAATTTCAGTTGCTCTGTATGAATTCGACACGAAACACAGAGTGCAACACCATAGGCATACACGGAAATCGAAATTTTTTGTGGTACTGCGACGATAGATTTGTACGAATCTTGGTTAAAAAACCTCTCATTTGAATATGCGCAGAAGAGCAAGAAACGGCGGCTGGATGATGTGATATTTTTACATTGACATATATTTTTCATTGCACTCTTGAGCAACGATGCTGAGTAAAGGAAGTAGTTTGGTGGGAGGGAGAGATGGAGAAGGGGGGCTGGAAATAAACAATTTTTAGCATGAACGTGGCTTATCTTTTTCACCCTATCCTCGATACCGTATATGTCCTTCGACGAAAGTAATTTTATTAAATTTATTCTTCGCAATTAACAATTTCCCCGTGGAGCATTTTTTTGCAAAAGTCTCATAATTATATGTATTATAGCATAACCTACAATTATTGATATGAAGGCAATTTTAAATATATAAGAATAATTATAAAAATTATTCAATATTATTTTATTTTAAATATATATATATATATATATATATATATATATATTTTATGTTTTTTAACGTCGCTCTATTTATGCTTCCATATATCGGTGCTAATAAGCGACGGAGGTCTACGATGTGTTTGTAAACAACGCACATGTAAATGATACAGCGGTGCTTGTGTCAATCGGCCGAGACCGGGATTTGAACTCGGATCACCAAGTTACTCGTCCTTCGCTCTAGCGATCGAGTCATCGTAGGCCTCTATATATATATCTGTATTATATAAATGATAATAAATTTTACTGCCCTATTCTAATAATTAAATACATAGATATAGGTATATATATATATATATATATATATATATATATATATATCTGAATGTTTAAAAAAAATCAATATAAGTTATCTTTATAATTTCCTAAGGAAAAACTCAACGTTAAAAAATCCATATTTGGAAAAAGACATAAGAAGAATACGAGACAAAAAGTAGATAGGCTATAGGCATTCTAGTACATAGGCATTCTAGCACACCTCCCCCCCCCCTTAAAAAGTGTGCTGAGCCCCCAACTAAGTCATGCTGAGGACATAGCACACTTTAGATGCAGTAGAATGCCTATAGACTTTCTCGTTGTGTTTTGAGCAAAGTCAGAAGAAGAGAGCATATCCATTCTCCTTTATGTGCTATGATGCCTATAGCAAAGTCAACTACTTTTTTCTTTCTTTTTAATAATCTATTTAAATAAACTTTCTCACATCTCTACTGAAGGGATTATACTGAACTATGCGATCGTGCAAGATCAAGCAATAAGATGTAGTATTAACTGGAAAGTTCTTTTTAGCCTAAAATTCTAAACGTACATTTATAGAAGCGCTCTTTAGAGATTCATTTTGTCGTGAGCAATCAATAACTATGAGAGGTTCATTCTCGAGAAACTTTTTCTTTCCAAGCAGTGGTTGAGAATCCCTTGTATAGTATGTTTTTTGGAAATTTACATACATGTCATACAGTATTGCGTATTGACTATTAGGTATGTCAAGATTTAAATTATTATATGGATAATATTGCGCATTCAAAAGAAGTCTCACGTTACTAATATTGCAATGATCAAAACGACTGGCGTTTGCGCTTGCTTCATATTTTTTCTTTGCCTGTAAGCTGAGAATCACATAACGTGGTTTCTCCAATTGATTGGAAATTTTCACTGTCCACACATGCTTATTGGCGCTTGGTAGAACAGAATATTCAAATAGTTCCCATGAACGCTAACACATTGAGATGGGATTATTTTTGCCGATGAAATTTAAAAGTTGGATTTTTTGTTTATCAGAAGCAATGACATAAGACATTAACATTAAATTCTATCTTTGTTATTTTTATGTTATTTTCTTCATATGTAGTATTATTACCTTCTGTAATACCTTACTGGATTATAGCATTCAGGCCTGATCTTGATCTTATCAGAATAAGTTCATGCTTCATATTAATTACAATTTTTTTGTAATCTTCTGCGAAGCCCTAAATCATACTTAGAGGAATGGAAACGTCAAAGTTTCCATGCCTATCTATCAAAGTTCTCATTGCTTCTTCATTGCCGGCCCAACCTGCATTTTCAAGCATGAGTGTATCATTGGTATTGAACGCTGCCCATCCTTTCATGACACTACTCAATCCAACATTTTTACTTTTGTCTATCTCAACACCATTAATGTCGTAGCGAATTTCATCAAAAAAATGATAAATACCATTGTTGACAAATCTAGATTTAGATGGTGCATTTCCATCAGTTTTATGGAATTTTCCATAAATATGGACAGAATTACGTAATCATAGAAGGCGCAGATCTTAATGTTGGATGGAAATGCGAATTTCATCATTATGATCAAAGTTTAGTAATGTGTATGGTTGATGTGCATCAATTTTATAATGAGCAATTGACTCACCGAATACGACACCTGATTGAATTTTTATTATTTCGTCCATTTTTCAGAAAGCAGCACAAAATTATACAGGTCATTTTTTTCCACGAACTTTTAGACCAAGTCTTTGGAGGAACTGAATGTTCTTCAGTCTTAGCGGTTTCAAACTCTTTAATCGACTGATTGTCGATTGCCATGATGGAGTCCTTATATGCTTGCTAGAATTATAAACAATCTTCATTATATAAATTTGATATGAAGTCTAACAGTGATTTCCTCTTCTCGAAAATTAACTAGATTGCCATCCTGATCGACAATTCGAACTTGTACATTATCTATACACTTAATACTAAGTGGTAGATATATAACCTGTAATGGAATTTCTATGATTTTATATCCTGGAGGAATACTGGGAAAGATTTCATGAATAGTATGAACCTTTTGATTATTAATGAAAGCTCCTGCAGTAATGTTACACTCGATTCTGAGTGCGTTGATTTTCAATATTTTCACTGGTAAATCGGAATGGTCTTCTTTATTTTCCTTGAGAATACTCGACCAATTGATTTTTGAGGTTGAAGATCTGACGGGATACTATACTTCTTTTAACTTCTAAATGTATTATTGTTAGCTTTCAAAGAAAATTCAATTCCTTCAGATTTCATTGTATTTAATAAAACTTGATTTATATCATCAATCTCATAACTACCAATGGGGATAGTAATAATTTCTCCTTTTAAATGAAATTGATTATTTGTATTGTCAATATTTGGAATTGAATTGAAGGTTAAAAGTTCGACTGAACCTAAAATATAATATTTATGCTTTGGTAGTTCAATGGATGAAAAGTATTGGGCTTGTAAAATAGAAGATTTTCCTGAAAGAGTCAAAGTGAAACTATCTTTCATGACTGATGGAGCGAAAATGATCCAATTTTATCTTACAAATTCTTTTTATAGACTTCCAGTTAACAAACGAAGACAAAGATGACCGCAAATGAATGAGTCGAAATTCTGATATCTTGTATAGTTGTATTTTACTTCTTTCACATTGAAATATTTCATAAGATCTATGGGAGGTTTGAGGTCACCAAAGCTATCAAAGTAGGTGACGACATATCTTCTCTTTCGATAACTGACCAAATGAGTACCTTTATTTTGTGAATCATCGAGATTAACAATAGCAGATTCGTTATGCCACGGTCCATTACGAGGAAGGCCATTTCTTATAAAAACACCTTGGAAATATGGAATTTCTAATATGTGTGCATATTTTATTAGATCATAGTTTGTTAGTGGACGATTTGGCAAAATTAAATTGAAGTTTTTTTTTCTTTTAATTAGGCCGTGTCCGACATGTGGTTTGAGCAATAATCCCACTCCACGTTTATATGGCTTTAGATAAAGATATAGATAAGACTATATGGCTTTAGATCAGAGTGCCACCGGCTTAGAGACTGGCTAATCGAGGGGGACCTGTCGTCGGCGCGATAGCGGGCGACAAGTCTCAGCACACTCAGGGCGGGACGTGACCACGTAGTATAAAATAGAATTAGAAATCGTAATACGCTCACATGGAGCGCTAAATTTAAGTTAGATAATAAATGTAAATATTTTTATAAATAATAAAATAAATGTATTTTATGATTTACTGTTCCAGCGGACAATGGCGTGCGGCAATTAGGCAAAGAAGCCAAAACAGCGGCTAGCGCAGCGGCGCCGAAAGTCTTGAATTTAATTTAAATAATAAAAATTTAATTATTGTTAATTATTTATAATTTTTTGTTAATAAATATTTTTATAGTTTTCTCTAGTAAATTATAAAGATTTATTTGCGTCCCAATCCCAGCAAAGTCGCGAAAAGAAAATTAAAAGAACGGAAAATAAATCCAATTCGAACTCTGGCGGGTTGAGCGAGAGTGAGAATTGGATTTCTCAGCACAGTGCGTAGTCGAACAAACTTGGTGGCGCATTGAGTGACCAAGGGCCTAGGCGGGTTGAGCGTAGGCCAAAATACAGTGCGTACTGTGAATAATTAAAAATCAGAATTCGTAATTGAACTTGCACGAGCGAACCTAATGGCACGTTGAGCGACTAGGGGCTGAGGCGGGTTCAGCCGGAGCCACTCGCTTATGCAAGTAAAAATTAGAACATAGCCTTTTGTGGGGTGAAAAGAACCCGATGGCGCGCTGAGCGATCGGGGCCGAGGCGGGTTGAGTCGGAGCACGAATTAGCTCTCACCAAAGCACTATGTTACATGTCTATAGTCTTATCTAAAGATAAAGTCTTATTATGACGCTTGCTTTCTTGTTAATCTTTTTGCGCAGCTTCAGCATCATTTACTGCTTCAGCTATTCCAACAGCACCTCTGGCTGAAGCACCAGTTGCACTGAATCCTGCGAATAGTGGAATAAGGAAAGGAAGAACTCTGCCAATTTTAGACGAAAGGGGTATCACACGTGGAGTGAGAACTTTCTTCTTACAGCCACTGGTCTGAAGAGCTTGACGAGCACCTGTTAAGGTTGACTTTATTACTTTGTCTGAATTTTTACCCGATTTCAATGATTTTTTCGCAGCTATTACCAATTTGTTGAATTTCAGCCCCATTCCAGTTTTTGCCTTTAATTTCATAGCACTTGCAACCGCTAGAGCTGACGCTTTCTCAGCAAGGCTAGAATCCTTAGCTTTAATCCGTTGTCAAGCTTTATTAGCAAGCATTATATCAGCCACTCTACGATTACTGTTTTTATTAGACTGTTTTTATTACTGTTTTTATTTTAGTCATGTTCTTTACATGCCTTATCTAGTGGATTTATTCCTGGATCACCCCTTTGTAATCGCTTCGTTAATTTAGTTCCGAGGCCACAGTATTGATAACCAGGAAGATGCATTTTGATAGTTAAATTTTTGATTACTCTATCGAGCAATCCACGTCCTTCCTTTTTCGAATGTATACGAGTCTTATGTTCACTCATCATTGACAGTCAAATTATAACTGATGATCAAAAATATAAAATCAACATTTATATATTTACTTCAGTTAATGTTAAACTAGACTTTGTCGTACCAACATAGATTTCACTGAGCAGAACGTGAAACTGCCTGTCGCTAACTTTGATTTTGGAAAGCAAAAAAGAAGAAAGCGACACGGAGAGTTACTACCAGACAGTATACGAGCAGTGTTCAGCGGCCCATCAAACTGCGCAAAAACAAATAGTGTATTAGCTTTAATCACTCATCCCAATGGTCTTAGATTCAAAAATTTGTATGTTTATTCAAAATCGTTAAATCAACCAAAGTATCAATTTCTCAAAAAAATTATAGAACCAATCGAAGGCGTTTCATATTTCCTGTTTAATGAACATGAATCTGTAATATCGCCTGATGAAGCATTACCCAATTCAATTATGATTTTTGATCATGTAGCTTGTGAGAAGCATGATAATGTCAGAGTATTTTTCTGTATGGGGAGACATAAAAGAGTAGACTTCTTCTACCTATGTCAGTCATATGCTCATATACCAAAAGATTATCTTATTAGAGATAATATTAATATGGTAACAATTTATCGACAAGATGATGTGAATTTAAAACATATTTATGAAGACCATGTCAACACTGATCTGTCTTTCAACGAGTTTCGTAATCTTTGTTCTGAATGCTGGAAAAACGATAAATATGGATTTGCTGTTATCGATAAAGATAAATCGATGGATGATGGTAGATACAGAAAAGGTTTTGACTGTTTTGCAATAAAAAGAAATTTAAAAAATCGTAAACACTTCAATTTTACACAGCAACACGACACCATATCGGACTTTGAGAAAAAAACGAATATCCTTAGCGAGCTGCTTCAGGCTCGCAAAGCTATTAAAAGAAAATCTGCACTATTGAAACAGGAGAGAGAGAATCTTGAAAAAGTTGTAGGAGATACATTGAAACCTGTCATTACACCACTTGAAAAGCTTGTTGAATCAAAAATTTTACAGTACTCATTTCTTCTAATCTCATTTCAGATGATCACAGCATTAAAAAACCAACTAGATCCCGAAAAAGTTGAGTTTTATGTTAGATAATAATATTCGCTCAGCTTCCATAAAAGATTATGATTCCGATGATGATTTTGCCTCATTAGATAACTCAATGATGAATTCGACATTCAAATCTATATATGAAGACAATGTTAAAACTAATATTTTAGATCAAAGCCGCAGTAAATTCGATAACATATATGGAGTAAGAAATATTCGAGGTACATACATGCTCGATGATTCTGAAATGATATTTGATGATAATAAAATAAAAGTGAAAGATTTAACTTATACTAAAAGTAATGGACTAATGGAGCTACTTATTAAAAAAGAACCAGATGACACATTAATAAGTCTAGCAGATCGTGAATATTATCGCAGTATTCTAGAAGCATCGAGTGCGCACCGGAAAAAACATAGTAAAGATGAATCTATACACTCATCGAAGAGTAGAAAATATTTCAACATCATTGTACCGAAGTTTCGTAACAGTACTAGTTATACAAGAAAAAAAGGGAGGAGGAGGTCACATACCTAAATATAAAATAGCACAGAAAGATTCTTTAATAGAGTTAGTGTACTGCGATGATCTGAATGAGCTTGTTGAGAAACTAAGATTACTAATTGCTGAACAATCAGCTGGAAATAACAATCATATCAATAGAATCCATTCAACTATTGAGGAACTGCGTGAAATAGGATATATGTATATTTTAATGCAAATACGTTTTTTCTTCAATCAGTATCATCATGAGTCTCGACTTGTTTGGAAGAACTTTGAGAGACTCGAAGGGGAGTCGAGATCCGCCAGGCATTGGATACAAAATAAAAAATATTCTTGTATTAATTTCAACGTGTTTTAATACAGAACCACTGCCTTGAACTTCATTTGACCTGATGCATATAAGTTCAATGTGTCCTTGAATAAAATATATATTTTAATTATTATATGATATATTAGCAGTCTTTGGAACGATTACCATATAATTTACTGCTTTTCAATGAAACATATAAATTCGAATTATGAATATTCACTAATAGTACGTATATCTATATAAAATACTCATTCCATTCCTTTCCTTAGAAAATAAACGACTTTGTAATGTTGGAGAAGCTACCACAGATACTGATGCAGTTTGTGTAAAAACGTTATATGCAATTTTGCAGCAGGAAATAAATACTGTATCTTTAAAAATTAATGATGGTCTCAAAGAAAATGAGAAATATCATGAACAAAATGGCTTGATAACAGAAGAGAAATTCAAAGATATTTATCAAAAATACTATGCACATAATGAAAATCGATTTAAATTGGAAAAAAAATGAATAATTTCGATAAAAATATTATGTAAATTGATCAGTATCAATCAGAACTAGAATCGAAATCGAAAACTCTTAGTGACTCATATACTCATTTAAGAAATAATGTTTCGCAACTGGTTATTAATATAAATGGTATTGTAAAACTAAAAAAGAAAACCAGTAAAGTCAAAGAGTGGCAACGATGTTACTCTAGCTATGAATACGATATTGAAACATGGCAGAATGCCATCAAGTCTACAAACTGATCAAGGAAAAAAATTTTAGAATTCAAACTTTCAAAATCACATGAAGAAATATTAGATAAATCTATACTCTTCACACAGTAATCTTCATGCAAGAATTTGTGAACAATTTAAGAGAATATTAAAAAATGCAATGTGGATACATTTCAACAAACGAGGAAACTATAAATGGATAGATATCCTACCTGATTTACTGAAAGCTTACAAGTCAAGAAAACATCAAACAATAGGAATTGAGCGTGAAAATGTAAGCGAAGAACATGAAAAGGAGGTGAAGCAGCGTTTTACAATTGAGATGATACCAAGGAAAAAACCGAAATACAATGTCGGAGCTAATGTACGAATAAGTAAAATAAAACATATTTTTGAAAAAGGCTACACACCTAATTGGTCTACTGAAATTTTTACAATATGGAGAGTTGTAAAAACTGATCCAGGAACTTATCACGTTAAAGATTATTACGATAAGCCTATATCTGGGGTTTTTATGAAACTAAAATTCAAAAGACTAAGTATTCCGAAATTTATCTGGTAGAAAAAGTGCTAAAACGAAGTGGTAACCGCGTATATGTTAAATGGTTAGGATTCAATATTGAGCATAATAGTTGGATAAATAAAAAAAAAATTAATTAAATACAAGATATAATATAAGTAACGTACATGAATAGGTGTTAGGACACTAATTTCAAAGTAAATAACAAAAACATTGTATTATGATTATAATATTTATTTATGTAATTAAGTTTTACATGATTTTTTCTTTTTTTTTGTCAAATAAATAATAAAAAGAAATGAAACAATGTGTTTTTTTATTATTATTACTTAAGAAATAGAAGTATTAAACATAAAACAAGTACCACCCCGATACTCTATCAATTGCAATGGGAATTGCAGCAACTACAAGCTGAAAATGAAAATAAGAATAAATAAAGATAAATGTAAAATTAGCGAGAAAAGTTATATGGATGTATGTATCAAATAGAAGGTATTCGCATAGAAGGAGGAAAATAAAGCAAATGATGCATGCAGATGAATAAAGACATATACAAATAGAAAAAATTATTAATGACAGTATTCGCAGAGAAGAAAAGGAAGATAGAAGGAGAAGATTAAAGCAAGACATGGATGCATGTAATAAAAAGGAAAAATACATGAAGAATTGACATCAAGAAAAGTATATGCAGAGAAGGAAAGGAAGAGTGAGAAGAAGTATAGATAAGAAGGAAAATTCAGTATACAGAAGAAGAAAGAAAAATATGCATAGAGAGAGAGAGAGAGATAGAGAGAATCACATGCAAATAGAAACAGGAAGATAGAAGAAGAAAAATAAAGATAAAATGATGCAGGCAGAGAAATAAAGAAAAGTTATATATACATATAGAGAGAGAGAGAGAGAGAGACATAAATGGAGACACATACTCTAAAGAAAGTCGGAGAGAGAAAAAGGAAAACAGATAGATATGAACACGGATAGTTAGACGCATACAGAAGTAGATGGAGTGAAAGAGAGGGAGAGGTACATGGAAGCAAGTAATGAGTGAGAGAGAGAGAGAGAGAGAGAAAGAGAACATAACCTCGAAATGGGGAAAGGATATGATGAAATTGTAAAGCAGACGCGAGTGGAGATACTAAACTAAAGAAATAGGAAAAAAAACAAGCATACGTGGCGAAGGTCCAAAAGCCATGCAGACACTGCAAGCGGGAAGTGGAAGATTCGAAGACACGTGGCCGCACCAGGTTAAGTGTAACATACTGGACGCCGCATGGGCCGGTGCTCGAACGAACGCAAGGAAGCCGTACACAGAAAAGGAAGCAGCAACGACAATCGAGCTCAATGATGTCAGCTCAACAAGCAGGAAGGGCGCGTGGAGACGCTGAAAAAACACAACGAAATTAGTGAGAGTCGGAGAGATACAGCGTGTGACGTCCGCACTGGAAGTAACAGCCAGCGTGAAGACGGAAGTCACTGCGGAGAAGGAGCAGCCGACCGCGCCACCGCTCTTAGCGGCGCTGCACCGAACTATGTGTGTGATCGGAAGGGATTTGTGAAGTGTGAGGAACTGGACAGGGACTGTGTAAGTTGTGAGGGTGAATTATGCGGAAGGTGACTGGGCGAGACAACTTTTTATGTCTCTTTTCTCTCTCTCTCTCAAGGGGAGACCACCGCAGAAGAGGAGCCGGCAGCTGCAGCGAGCGCGCGAGGGGACGCCCTCGTAAATAGCGGTATAGGGTGAGTGGGCCTGCGCGCCCGTTCATGTTATAATCATACTACTGTAAATTTTGCGAGCGGGGAAAGGGGGACGCGGTTGAGATTAGGAAGCGGTGGCCACCAAACGCGGGGTAGGTAAAATATTTTCTGCACGCGCGAAGCGATATGGCCGGGAGGATAGTGGATGATACTCTGTACCATGAATGAATTTTGTTAAGGCATATTAAATTGTTATTTTGTTAGTATATGACGCCGTTTATTTCTTAAAATTCCACACACACACACACACACACACATATATATATATCTATATCCATATTTCAATACAAATATCTATACATATATATCCATTTGCTACATCGACTAACAACACGCACACCAGCCCGAGTTCCCGCCCTGGAAGGAAGAAGACAGTATCATCCTCAGTCTATTCCTATAGCCGATTCCCGACCACAATTTCTGCCCCTTCCATTGCCTCATGGAGTACATCCCTTCCCTCGACTTCAACTGAGTTTACCCCTTCCAATACCTTCAAGATTTCTTCAGGATTCCATTCATGTGATTGTTATAAAATTCATTTTTCGACGGCATTTTTGTAGTTAATATGCATTTTTGTCGAGTCCATCAACAAAATCGTAGGGATATATGCTGTGAAGTCCAACCGAAGTTGGTGCCACCCGGGTAATCCTAACAGCGATTTTATGCCGTTATTTACCGGTGAATGCCCCCTTGTTTTTCGGCCAACGCTTTCGTGTGTTGAAGCCGGGGATACACGGGGCAAATCGCGGATACTTTTGCTCGCGAGGGCGCGGCGCGACGCGGTACGGTTTCGACGCTGGTTAAGGCCACTTCCGGGCGGCTCTCACCCCAGTGTGTCGGACTTGGAGCGGCGACGGCTCCAATATCCCCCAAGGGTAGCAGCGGCACGCGTTCGGCCTCCTGCTATTACCTTGAGTCGTCGCGCTTATCTTTAGCGGAGTCTACAGGTCCAGCGACAGCTTTCTGTGTCCTAGACTCGTGTCTCCCGTCCTAAAAATAAGCGCGCGTATCGCGGAATACAAGGAAAAAAGGGACTCGAAAATATTGGAAATCTATATATATATTATCCTTACTTTTATTTTAAAGATTAGGTACAAGGTACAAAGATTGTTTCGCTTACTTCAAACGCGACCGGCAGTCTGCTTTTCGCGGTCCAGCGGGCCCGTATTTATAGTCGGGGCGCGACGCCGCCGAAATTTTCTCCGCTGAGAAAATACATGGTGGTGGGAGAGATGAAGGGACGTTTTTTTATTATAGGAATATTATACTTCCCTTCATCTCGTACAAATATTATTATGATTATTACTTTCTCTTTTGCTCGACAAAGACTTTTCATATAACTACATGGAGCGAACCTAGGCGTCGTCGTGAATTATAAATTAACTTATTTAATATTTGATAGAAAATATAAATATTAAAATAATATTAATTGATTAACTATAACGCTAATATAAAATAACATACTCTTATGAACTATTAGGTTTTATGGTGGTGAATACGCGTCAATATGAATATTAATATGAATATTAATACTAAAAATAATAATTGTAATAATAATGATACTACTAATAGTAATGGTAAAAATCTTAATAATAACGATCCTGGTAATAATATCAAAAGAATGATATACAAGTAAGATAAACATGATTAATAGTAACTAACGTAATAACAATAATAATAATTAAAATAATAAGGTAAATACTGATAATAATAATCAACCTTACTATAATAATAATTAAAAATAAGATCAACGCTCACGATAATAGCTAACTTTGTTAACAATAATAATAATAATTAAAAACTATAATAATAATTGTGGTTCGAGAAATATGATTAACTTTATAACTTTAATAATAATAATAATAATTAAAACTATCAAAATAAGGTAACCATTCATGATAATAAATAAGTTTACATCATTAATAATAACAATAACAATAATTATAATTATCATTATAATAATAATTATGGTTCGCAAAATAAAGTAAGTTCTCGCGATAATAATTATAATTATTTAAAATTCGAAAATAAGACCTCGAAGCAGGTATTATATTTTCAAATATTATTTCATTATATAAATTCCTTTTAAAATTCTTAGTTTTCTTCATAGTGTCGTTCTCGGTGATATTTCGTCCCAAAATTCGTTAGTGTATACAAAGGGGGAGGGGGTCATAAAAATCGCATTAGCGCGCCTTCCACTCGTCCCGAGTTTTCCGCGGGGGGAAGTACGATCGGTGAGGGGGGGGAGGAGAGAAAGCACTTCACTTCAAGCCGCATTACGGCGGGCCCGCAGCCAGGCAGCCTCGTTTGGGCCGCATCTGGTTTTTATTTCGGGGGGGGGGGAGGCGTGCGCAGTTCGTCACTCGACGCTGCCTACAC
Source organism: Sycobia sp. Sy_11 (assembly GCA_018907035.1). Classification (NCBI taxonomy): domain Eukaryota; kingdom Metazoa; phylum Arthropoda; class Insecta; order Hymenoptera; family Epichrysomallidae; genus Sycobia; species Sycobia sp. Sy_11. The sequence continues at coordinate 445,623 of JACCIC010000132.1, forward strand.
TTTTCCAGTTTCCAGGCACAGAAAAATTTTAGAATATTCTTTTTCCTTCTCATACGTATCTTATACGCAGATATATATATATATATATATATATATTCTGTAGACAGAGCAATCGCGACGTTGCCAAACGCTCGCCCCTTTTCTTCTTTCTTTTTCTCAATTTCTATTTTACTCTCCTCCTCGCTCAAAATCCGCGCATATTCCCGGGCGCGAGAAACTACAAGGGGATCACCACTTGTGTAAATATTTACACGCATATTCGTATATACGTAGACACGTAAATGCGTATATCTATATATGTGTGTATTCGTACATAGATATATATATATATATATATATATATCTATATATATGTGTATTCGTACATATATATATATATAGATGGGTGTGGGGCCTTGAGTTCAGCTACCACACGCGTCCCCGGGGTTGCGGATAGGGGAACGACCACTCGCGGTCAGTCACGAAATAAGCACTTCTAAGAGTGACGAATAAGTGGCCGTGGACAAGAACTTCGAGCGAAAATAGTGGTATTCGCCCGTCTACACACCCACTCATCATTCACACACCTACATATCTGTAAGATAACCGTACCCGGACTGGGGAGTATATCGGGAACTCTATAAACGAGTTTCCCACGAATGGTGGAGATGGAGACCCTATAAACGGGTAACTTCCAGGCGGGTTATGAATGAATGAGAGGCCCTATAAACGGGCATCTCTCACGTATGAATGTGACCAGTTTGAGCGACGGTAAGATCTTGCGGATGCAGTGATGACTTGTTGATTGGTGGGATTAGCTGTGAGGGAATCACTTGATGCTTATGTGCGTTCCCCTTCTGGAGGGTACAGTTGTAAAACCAGATGGCACTCCTGGGCCGCCACAAGTAGGGGGCCCGAACCCAGTCTAGCCAACATGGGAGGCTGCCCCACACAGTGGTAAGACGTCGTCAGACGTCAAATCTCGCTTCTCGTAGTAGTGCCGTATGGCGTACGGATGGGACCCTGCTGCGAGTCGTGGGGGAGGAACAGCGGAAGCCACCGGAATGTAGGAGGGCTTCAGTATTGGGGAGATTCAGGACGCTGAACCGTCATCTCCAACAAGTGATCCTCCTGACCATCACAAATATAAAACATTTAACACAAATTAACAATACAATCATGAAAGGTAATAAAAAAATTATAGCAGGCTCTCGAGTGCCGCCTGCAAGCGACTCAGTAGAGTCAATGGAGCTTCCCGGCTCTCCTATCACACCAGTAGGCAACCTGGCTGGTGTGACAGAAAATGCTACAGGTAGCAGTATGAATGAAAGTGCTAATGTTTATAAATCGCCGGCAACTTGGGAAGCTGCTGAGTGTAAATTGCAGGAGCAATTTTACACAACAAACAGAGTCCTAAGTAAAATGATGGAAAGGACTTGCATACAAAAAAATGTAAGTCAAATAATAAAAAACGGTTTGAGTGAGATCAATGAAGCAGTGGAAATCGGACAGTATGAACTGAAGCGAATGAGACTGCTCCGACAAAAACAGAAAGATAAAGGACGGAGTGAATGTGAGGAGGCAACTCCTCAGAAACGGAAAAGAGACCGTCAGACCCCTACTCCGGAGCAGGCGGCCGCACAACAGCGGACGATCGAGACCGAAACATGGGCGAAGGTGGTCTCAAAACATAAAAAACCGAAAACGACCGAGACGGACAACAAGCCAACAAAAGAGCAGCCAAAAGCGAGACTCCAAGGTCGCGGGTCTGATCGCCCTAACCTCAAAGGCAGGGGAGGAGCGATCATGATCAAGCCGGCTGAGGGACAGACGTACGTCGACGTGGTACGTACAATACGGCAAAAGGTGGACCCTGACAAGTGTAATACTCAAGTCAGAACAATAAGAAAGACAAAAGACGGTGCGGTACTTTTACAACTCTCCAGACAGAACAACGAGACGGACTTCCGACAGGTTCTTCAAGACGCCGTAGGAGAGACTGGACGCGTAAAAGATTTGACCTCCAGGGTGACACGGGAATTCCTAGACTTGGACTGTGTCACGACCAACGAGGACATCGCGAACGCGTTAAATCGGGAAACGGGACGGACTGCAGACCGTCGGCCCCATGTTTTCGACGTTAACAGTCGAGGACAGAGAATGGCGGTCTGCGATTTTGACGTAAAAGAGGCTACCGACCTCTTAAGGAAAGGGCGTATTAAAATCGGGTAGGTTGTATCAAGAATAAGAGCAAGGATACGCGTCTCGCGATGCTATAGATGCCTCGGGTTCGGTCATGTACGGAAAGACTGTAAAGGACTGGACAGACGAAGCTGCTGCTGGCGATGCGGCCTCGAGGATCATTCCCACAAGGACTGCAAGAGTCGTGGGGAGTGTTTCCTGTGCACTGAGGATAATATCCGAGACAGGGGACACTTACCCGGCTCGTCCTCGTGTGCCGCGTTCAGGATAGCACTAACAGAACAGAAGACAAAGACAGTCACACAATGATGACGACGATACTCCAATGCAATATGAACGGGAGTAGCGTGGCAGACGCACTGCTCCCGCAGATTGCGGCGGAACTGAACATCCACGTGCTGATTATCAGTGAGCAATACAAGGACAGACGATTACCGACTTGGCTCACAAGCGGCTCGGGCAAGTCCGCAGTTTGGTTACGTGGAAAGGTTGCGTCGAACATCGTACGCAGCGGGACTGAGGAGGACTGTGTCTGGGTAACGGTCGCTGACATAACCTATGTCAGTGTTTACCTGAGCCCAAACAGCAGTGCCTCCGAGTACGCGGCTAAACTTGGAAAAATCGAGGACGCGTTGCGGGAAATCCCTGGTAACGTGATCGTGGCGGGCGACTTTAACGCGCGGGCGATCGAGTGGGGAATGCCCTTGACCAACAGACAGGGAAGACTGCTGCTGGAGATGGCCGCAAGGCTGGACCTGGCAGTAGTTAACGAAGGAACGATACCGACGTACAGACGACCAGGGTATGGTAACTCCATACCAGACGTGACTCTGACCTCGGACAGAATTCGAACCAGGATAAGGGCGTGGCGGGTGATCCAGGACTATACGGCCAGTGATCACCAGTACCTTGCCTTCAAACTGACAGACGCGACGAGACAGACGAGGAGACGGGGCACAACATCTACGGGGTGGAACCCCAAACGCCTAGACATAGACGAACTCGAAAGGTATCTGCAAAATGCAGAACCTCCCTTACGAGAGGTGCCTCAAGAGTTGACGAACCGGGACAGGGTGGAGGCGTGAGCGGCGGCAACGACTGGCTTTCTCCAGCGCCTACGCGATGCCACCATGCCCAAGAACCGAAAAGTACTAAACAGACGACAAACATACTGGTGGACAGCCGAGATCGCGGATCTCAGAAGCAATTGTTTGAAGCTGAGACGGAAAGCTCAACGAGCCCGAAATCGAGGCGTAGTGGGACTATACTCTACGGAGTATAGTCGCGCCAGACAGCGACTGAGATACGCGATCAATGACAGTAAGAAACGGTGTTGGACAAAACTAATCAACGAGGTAGACTCAGATCCCTGGGGCAACGGTTATAAAATTGTAACATGCGCCCTGGGAGGTCGGGGTCCGCCGGAACTACGAGACGCGAAAGTGATGGAGCGGATAGTTGAGAGACTTTTCCCAACCCATTCCAACAGAACGGACGCGACAAACGAAATGACAGATATAGAGATCCCTCTCTTCACGCAGGAAGAGCTCTGCAGAGCTTCGAATGCGTTGAAGCCTAACAAGGCCCCGGGTCCCGATGGCATACCTAGTGAGGTGTTACGGGTGGTCGCTTCGCGCCGCCCGGACATCCTTTTGGGTTTGTACAACGGGTGTCTGGTGGAGGGAGTTTTTAGCAGGCTCTGGAAGGAGGCTCGATTGGTTCTCATCCGTAAGTCTAAGGGGAACCCCGATTTGCCTTCTTCATACAGTCCTCTCTGCCTACTAAATACGGCAGGGAAGCTGTTGGAGCTACTGCTGAAACCAAGACTGTCACAGGCAATTCAAAACGCCGGAGACCTGTCCGAACAACAACACGGATTTAGAAAAGGACGGTCGACAATCGGAGCTATAGGTGACGTGACGAACATCTTTCACGCGGCGAACAGGGGCTGTCATGCAACCAGACCACTGGTTTTGTTGGTGACCCTGGACGTTCGTAACGCCTTTAACTCTGCAAAATGGACAGCGATACTGGGGGCGTTGGAGTTGACTTTCAAGGTTGACTCCTACCTCCTTCGTATCATACGGGACTACTTACGAGACCGAGGACTGACGTATGATATTTTGGACGGAAAGAAATGGAAACGCGTGACAGCGGGAGTGGCGCAGGGTTCCATTTTAGGCCCCGACTTCTGGAACGTACAATACGACGGTTTGCTGAGACTAGACATGCCCTCCGACGTGCGTCTCATTGCCTATGCCGACGATGTGGCAGCCGTGATAGTCGCACGCGACTATCACTTGATTCAGTTAAAGCTGAATCAGGTCATGAGACGCGTGAACGAATGGATGACAGATCACGGACTGCAGCTCGCGCTGCAAAAGACTGAGTTGTTGCTGCTGACTCGCAGACGTATACAGACGGTGTTTCCGATGACGTTAGGGACGGAAAGACTGGAAACCAGGAGTGAAGTCAAGTACCTTGGCGTTACCTTGGATACGAAGCTGAGCTTCTGGCCCCACCTACGAAACGCGGCGACAAAGGCAGCAGAAAAGACCAAGGCTCTAAGTAGACTGATGGCCAATACCAACGGACCGAAACAGAACGTTATATATATCCGACATCGTTGCTGGACGCAACAATGCCTTTACGTTTAAGAAGATTAATATTTTCATTTGAGAATCCATCTAATTAAAATTCTTGTATTGCTATTGGTACATTATCTAGATACAACGCAAGTTTCTCTAAGGATGATGGTAAAAATCGCTAAGAATCTATAAATCTAAAATTTACATCATAGTCATCCATATTCTTTGTAAATGAAATATATTTTTTCTTGTTATGAGGTATTAGAGTAATTCGTCCATTCATGAATGTAGAAGTTGCAAGTTCTTTTAAAATTAAATGTGTGTCATAATTGAGGTTATGAAAAATTACGGGAATAAAATTTGAGTCTTTATAGTTCAAATTGCATGAATTACCTTACCTTATTTCATGAGTACCTCTGATCTTAAAGAGAACTAAACTTACCTTCCTGTAAGATGACAATGATCCCGTACTGTCAGTTGCCCATCTAAATCTAATGGTTTGCGACATATATGGCAATCGGTCGACCATTGAAAAGTTAATTCTTCAAGATCTATGAGTTTCATTGGTTTTGGATTTTTATAGAGATAATCAAGCTGCTCACCAATTAATTTCAGTTCACGAACAAACCATTGTGCAGGCGTCTCGTCATCTGGACTTTTCTGTCTATATGCTTCGTAAGCGGATAATTTGTCGTCAAAGCTACATTTTAAATCGAAACCTATACTGTACGCTTCACGTAGTTGAAAAGCATTCTCATTGTCTGTAGGTTTTAATAAACATTCAAAATCTGCATAAATTACAAAAGGTACTTTTTCACTTTTATTATAATCTTCAAATTTCAAAATGTTATTGGATGAGTTTGGTAAATTGATTCTACAATCGTTAATATTTTCATAAAGATTTTCATGATTTTGTAGTCCTTCCTTACTATAAAAATATTGTAAGCATCTTTCACAATGGTATAATTCTTTATGAGCTTTACTCACTTGTGATCCTAAAAATCTGGATATACTTTTAATCGAAACATAATGGAATTTAGGCACACTTCCATTATCGTCAGGAATATTGTTTTTTTCGTACTCGCCTATGTAGAAATCTTGAATGAGGAGAAGATTTGCATGTTTCTCTTTTTTATTTAATGAAATATGACATAGTGATACTTCATCCGTACTTCCTAAGCATATAAACATTTACTGAAATATTATTCAATTTTTCAAATATAGAAACAATTTTCAGTTTTACAGGAAATTCTATATCACCAAAGTTGAACTCGTTTTCAAATTTATCATAATTATGAACTGTTTGAGGATTCTTTTTATTTAGATGTAATGCTGAAAGAACAGCATTTGAAGCATTGATTATCAATGTTATAAACATTGATACATGCTCTTTTTCATGCTATGAATTTAGAGAGACGAATATATGATCTTCCCTTGTGAGGTGAAAATTTTTTCATATTTATACACAAACCTGATAATACTTCTTAATCTCCATCCGGATTCTTTTTCCTGAAATTCATCTAGATGTGTGAGAAGAGGCTCCTTAACATGTTCCTCACACCATTTTTCTAAATCAGTAGACATGTATATTGTAGCACTCACAGTTGTGAAATATTTAAGTCTGTTATTTCCTCTCCCTTTTTCTGCATGGAAAACTCTGACATAAAAACAGAATTTACTTTTATTACAGTATATTCTTGAAGCAAGTTTGAACTTTATCCTCAAAGAGCTTTTGTGCGTCGACCAAGAAACTTACAATGTCCAGATGTTTTAAATTGACAACACCTATTCATATTAGATTTTTCAAAACAGATTGAATATCTCACCATTTTACTTTAGCTGCTTTTAAATATGAAAGATGAATAAGACATGTTAAACATTTTTGATTTTATGCTCGAGAAAGACCTTGTGTTTTTTTCAAATTCCCTCAGCTTTATTATATCTTGTTCAGTTATTGTTCAATAATTCTCGAGTTCGATTATGTTCAATTCACTGACACGCTCGTAAATATCACGAAGTTGTTTCACTTTAAACTCAACAGACGAAAGAAAATCCATCTTCCTTTTGTTTTTTTTTTACGTTAAGTAATAAAATATATTGCGTTAAATAATTAATATCACTTCTTTAATGTCTCATAAAAGTAATACACACAAAAAATACGGTTACAATACAACACACTTGTATAGATGACAATGGAAAAAATAAGAAATATAAAAACTGAACTTATTTGACTATGGTGAAGTAACTGTGTTCTTTCCAGAAATTCTGTCGCTTTTAAAGAAAAATGAAACAATAAGGAGAAGGGAAAACAGAAGTGGAACGAGAATATTAAGCCCGCAATAGAAACCATTCAATAGTATGTTAGAAAGAGAAGAAAGTATCGACTGTCTGACTAGATCCAATCAAAATATCATGCTTTTAATATTTCATCTCCTTTCTCCTTGAACGACTGATCATAAACGACATATCCTATGGGGGAAGGAGTCAAGCATCTTTATAGAATCATCTGAATATCTACGGTTAAGCTCTTTTCAATCATACAAATGCTTTTCTTCTCTCACACCCAATCGTAAGTGACTTTCTCTAAGAATGGAGAGGATGAATAGAGTCGTAATCAACCAAACAAATTCGATCTTTGTCCAATCGAATCTTTATTTATTTTTCTTGAATCAGCCAATTGTAGGAGAGTCATCATTTTCAAGAGGAGGAGAGAACTCTTATAAAAATGAATACATAAGCACAGAACTTACATTCGTAATCATCAGTTCAACCTATAAAATCCGCATATACTAATCTGAAGAATGACTAGAGTTCAAGAATAGGAAGGAATGTTTAGGAAAAATATTCTTCAGTATCCAGAAAATAAAGTGTTCTTCTGCGACATGCTGGGTTTCCGGACAAGAGGCCCGCAAACATTTATTTTGAAAGAATTTAGTTTATTAGATGTGGAAAGAGGTGCACTACCTACAGTGTATCTCTTTAAGCCACCATTTCCATGGAGTGATTTAACATGGAATGAAAAAATACGGCTCACTGGCTGCATCGTGATTACCATGGGATTGAATGGGATTCAATTGGTTGACATTCCTTACCATAGGCTCAAAAGAATATTGGAGATATGCTATCATCTTTTGCTAGAGTAGAATATAATTTCTTTTTATTATTTCTAATTTTTAATTTGATTTAGGTTTATTTTTAGTAGTAATTTGTATTAAAATTGTCTGTAGATATTTAGAGAGAGGTATGACAGCAAAAATTCTCAAGAGTGATTTTGACATTAAAATTATCAATAAAAATTAAAGTTATCAATACAATTTTGAGCTTGATAAGCCTTCGAACTATGATTTTCTTGAGTTGGAATTTCGAATTGTCTTTATAGTCATGAACAATTCAATGTACAGACTTTTAGTTGGATCTTCAAAGTCTACAAATATTTTAGTTAAAGCGGCATCGTTAGCCCACCGCCTTGTATCGCCAATTAAATTTAAACGCTGTTTTGTGTCAGTATTATTTTTTCATATATTCGTCCTTGCATTTGACTCTCTTAAGAAACTTGCAAGGCAATTTAACAGGCCAAACATATTTTAAATTTCTATTATAGATTTTATCACAAATAACTAGATTAAGCAGATCCGATACTTAACCAATGATTAAATCCATTATATAATACTCTCGCATTAGCTGCTCTATCTGTAGACTGCGTATACATTTTACCAAGTCTATTCTAAGATCTTCCAAACACTTTTTCAAAAGTTCAAAAATAGCCTGCGCAGTTGAGCATTCATTTTGTATCATAGTAATTAATCTTTCGTGTACAATACCGTTATTATCGACGTATCGTATAATGATTGAAAACTGATCAGTCACCGATATATCCTGTGTTGAATAGGTTTGAACAGAAAATATCCCTGCATATTCAATTTCATTAATAATTTTATGTTTCATTAAATTATTAATCACTTTTAAGACATTTTTAACAACATTTTTCGATAAAAAAGTCACTAAACTTCCTCTTCCGTGACCTTTAACTTCTCAAGTTTGTCGATTGTTATGTAATATCGTACTTTTTTTTACTACTTCGTTTACGTGCGATTCTAAAAGAGGATCAAAATTTGCTATTAATAATATTAATTCTAAAAAATTACCATGATCTATTTTGTCGTCATGCAAACTATATTCACTCTTGATAGACGAATCTCGTAAAGATAAACCTCTTTTACCTATTACTTTGACTTTGACTACTTTTATCAATAAAATAGTTTACTTCATATGATCATTATAAGTCTATTGAATATGATAAATTGACTAGTTTGCATAAATAATATTTCAACATTTTGACGATGAGCTTTTGTGTATTCATGCTCTTATGATTTTTGAGTCAAGCGTGACCAGTAATTAAAGCCGCCAAAAATAAATAAATATTTTTTTTGTGGCTTGAATATCGTTGTTATAATCATGAAACATTGTACAAATATAATAATAAAGTGATTTGTCTTTTTCAGAGAAAGATATCCACTGTCTTTTGACATTAGTTTTTGTAAAATATAATTTCTTGGTACAAATGGTAAACTTGTGATACATCTGAAGGTTGATTAGGATGATATTTTAAATAATTTTCAATGGAAGAATCATCTTGTTTCTTAAAATATCCAAAATTTATATCTTTATTCAAAGAAATTGCATTTTCTTCATCAACATTTTTATCATGTTTTTCTTGATTCTCAAATTCTGATACATTACAGGGTTCAATTTTTTCGAGATTATTCTGAACTATGGTCGTTGTTTCGTTGACTCAACTTTTAGATCATTGAAACATATCTTTGATAGAAAAACAAGATTTTGCATCATCCTCAAGCAGTTTTTTTTATTCGCAGTTTTTCAGCTCCACCTTCAATAGTTTTCCTTTAATCGAGTAATCATTAAAGGAAAACTATTGAAGCTGGGGCTGAAAAACTGAATTTGAACTATTTGAAATCAATGAGTTGAAACTTCTATATAACATATTTTATAAAAATACAATAGTGTTTCTGATTCCTTCGAATATGCTTGTATGATGAATTAAACAATTTTATTATCACCTTCATATATATATATATATAATGCGCAGAGTCGCACTTGAGAATTGCGGAGATGTCAAAACTGTTTGTGCACAAAATAGTATTATAATGCTAAGAGCAGACAAGCATCAGTTAAATATATTATTCAAAACGGGGGAGTGAATATATTATACTCTGACAACAACAGCACACACGAAAAGGTGCAAAAGCAGATCAAGTTCAAAACAAGATCATGCGAAACATGCGAGACCTTCCGTACTTATGCATGGTAGGTCGTTTCTTCATCAGAGTGAGCACTAAAGTGCCGGTCTCGCCGTATAGCGGTAAGCCGAGCAACTATGCCCCGTATACCGCTATAGCCGGAGCGCTGTACTATGCGTATCATATCAATTTCTCGAACACTTCTATTATCATGAAAATAAACTAACATTAGTCACTTACCTTTGCATAGAATGTTAAAATAATAGAGTGCGTCTAATATCCATTTTGTCAGATGAAATACCAATAATCATTTTTTTCTATGGGTATTTATAACTATAGAGTTTGTGCGATTACATTTTCCAGAAATTATATCGCTTTAGAAGCTTTGCGAGTTTATAGTTTGCCATTGTTATTTTTTCGACGCTCGGTGCTTGTGAAATAAATACATTTATGAATTTATATTATCTTATATTTTTGGGCCGTACCCGCCCTGTGATCCATTTACATTGCTAGTCCGCTTCTGTTTAGTGGTCTGTCTATAATGATCATCTATAATGATATACATAGTGTATATATTATTTTTCCCCTGCAATAAAAATCCTTTGATAGGAGGGACCGATGTAGTTAAAGTTTTGAAATTCAAAAATTTGTTTAAAAAATATGAAAATTACCGAAATACATCAAAGTAAAACAGAAGTGTTATAGTAGAATTAAGACTACAAAAAAGCATTTTGGTGTTTTTTCTCCATCATCAAACAAGTTAATGTAAAGAACTATAGTTCCGATAGACATGTTAGTACTGATTTAAGTTTTCTTTCAAAGCCTGAAGCCCGAAGCTGCTAAAATATATTTTGTGATATTGAAATAGCTACCAATCATAAAGAGTGGACCATAAAATTAAATGCGAAAAAAAAACATTTATTTATGGTTATAACATTTAAATAAATATTTTAAGTATAAATACCTATTTTTTATGTTAGAAAACTATTTATCCGATATACATTCTATATATAGTCTGTAAAATCTAATGGCCCCGACTGCCATTTTACTTACCCTCGTACATGTGGTGAATGTTTTTTTTCCAATAGGGACAAGTCTACGTTGGTATACGTACTGAGTATGGAAAGTAGAGAGAAGGAGTGGAAACTCCGCTACATCATGAGAAAGGCTTTTCAAAAGTTGACCGAAGTGGGGTGGTTCATATCTGTGGTTTCGTTGCTTTCTTAAAATGTCCAGGATACTTTTGCATACAACAGAGACAGGCCTAAATATCTATATGTACTGAGTGTAAATACGCATGAGGTAAATAACAATATTTATCGTACTGCAATTTGATACCCGATTAAGGGAACGAATATACTCAAAAATACAAAAATAATGATTTGAGAAATAAAACAAATGATCTGCTATAGTTGAGCGTTACACTTGTTATTGATGGCTTTACATTCTGAAGGTCTGATAGAGAGTATACCGCATCGTCGATTCAAAACCATTATAAATTATGATAAGTGTTTTTAACTGCTTTAATTAAAGCTGGTCAGCTTTACGTGTTTTGTTTATTGCAGATTTGGGTAGTAGCAAGCCTCCGTGTAACAATGGAAAATGGTATGACGTTCGGCTTATCCATACGCCAGAGTATTTGTGTGATTGATATAACCAGAGCATACAACAATTAGATACTGTTAGATACAATAATTAGATAATGAGCTGTATGTATGCATATATGTATGCGATGTGTGCGCGGCTTACGGATAAGGAGGTAGGAGAGTCATGACCTGCACAATTCTGTGAAATTCTAGTACGTCCACTCAATAAGAGCGCACGTATATATATATATTAGCGAAATTATCCTTTCTCCTTAAGTAAAACATTTAGTCAATAGTTAATTTATAGGTGAGTGCATTTATATAACATCTTTCGAATCAAATAACATCAAACTTGTATATAGAATGAATCGCTATAATCTTTTTGTTCGTGCTTATAAGGAACTCATTAAGTGTCTCTTGCAATTCGAACTCATTTGGTACACATCCGGAATAGATGTTTACAATACCGAGGAACAAGCAGAGGTTCTCTATGGTTTTTTCGTTCTTTCATTGCTCCTCGTGGAATGATGTACTCAGTAGATCATTTCTAAAGAATAAAGCACTTTTCAAGTCATCGGGCGTTATTTCTGTACCAGTCGAAAGTCTGCTCGACGTTACACGACCTGAAGATCGTAATTTTGTATATAAAGAGTCGGTGAATTGATTGTCGTTTTTTCCCTATTCTCCCCTGTGAGTGGGATCTGATAGAGAGAATCGAAGATCGATAAAGAGAATCGAAAAGACCTAAATATACGCGCTCGACTACCGATTGTTATGCTATTGAAACGTTATCAGTTCCTGTAAATTTGCCGATCACTTCTCCTGTTACGCACGAGTAGATTAAGCTTACCCAAGGGATTTTCCATGCCAGACTTGCACCAGTATTTCGTCAAATTGTGTCTTGGCTAATCGGACCTTCTTGAACGACAGTCTGCGCGTTGACTATCGCTTGATCACGATGAATGAGAACTCGGAACTGTCATTATGATATAGTAAAAAACACCATGATTTTCCCTTACGCAATTAACTCTAGTTGCAGGTTGATTAAAGAACTTACTGGAATACCAAAATTTGAAAAAAGGTAAGCACGCGTTTCGTTCCACACGCACTAACTGCCGAACAGTGAGAGCAACGAGTTTTTCATGACCGTGACTTGCTGAAAATGATTGAAATGCAGCCAATTTTCTTGGAACTATTATTACGGGTGATGAAAGTTGATATTTTGTATACGCACCTGCAATGAAATGTCAAAGTGTTGTGTGGATTGGCGAAAATTTGTCGCGACCAAAAAATTCCGCTTGCAAAAATGAAAAGTTAATAAAATGTTAATCATTTTTTTATTCTAAATGTATCATCGACAAAGAATATATTCCTGAATGCTGCATTCTACGAACAAGTGCTCGATCGCTTGTATAAAACAATTGCGCATCTTACATCTGAGTTATGGAAAGATCCCTCTTTTCTTCTCTTACACGATAATGCACCAGCATATATCACAGCAACTAATACTTAATTTTTATTAAAAAAAAGGCTCATGTAATCAGCCACCAACCATACTCGCCTGATTTGTGTCCTCCTGACTACTTTCTGTTGCCAAAATTAAAAATCGATTTCAAACGGAATCGTTTTGCGCCAATAGATGAAATACAAAAAGCTGTGACAACGAAATTAAAAAGTAGTTCAAAAGAGAAGTTTTTGTAAGGCATAAAGAGACTAAAAGATCGTGTCAACTTGTGTATTACTTCTAATAGAGACTATTTTGAATAAAAAGTTTGTTGAACAAATTTTATACATTTATCGCTTCTTTTGTACGTCCAATGTTACAACTCTTGGGACATACTATATATATATATATATATATATATATATATATATATATATATATACATATATACATATATCATATGATATCATCATTATAGATAACCAAAAATACTACTGAACCGATTGTTCTGAAATTTGATATATATATAAATTCTATATTATCTTGGGAAGGACATAAGCTATGTTTTTTATTGAAAATCATTTTACTTTCATCAATAAATTAAGTTAACAGTTTTAGCAGTCAATTTCATCAGCGGCCACTAGGTGGCGTCTTGAATCATGAACTTCAACACAAATTAGTCCGCTTAAAGTATTAATACCAGACTAGCTCAGATGAATGATCATATCCAATTTTGGGATTCGTATGAATATTGAAGCCTTGCACGTCTACAATGTACTCCATAATGACTAAGAATGATTTGTTTTAGTTTTACGATTGCTTTCATAGGTAAATAAATACTCCCACCATTCTACTTCAAATTAAATACATACATATGTGCAATTCATATATTATATAGATTAGTTTGAAGTTAAATTTTCTGGAAAACTATATAATCGCGATATGTTTTTCCTTTAAAGCAACAGTCATCTACTTTCTTGGTAAAGGAAAATTTTTCATCACAACAGCTGTACATATTGATTTTCCATAGGAAGGGTGCCCATAACAAAAGAAATTTCCCCACGTTTTCCGATATTGATTTTTTCTGAACTTTTCCAACTATATAGCAGTTATGATGCAGTAAATTTAGGCAGTATAGTTTTCAATATTAAACTATTCGAGCTTTTCTAACTTTATCGCAATTACGAAGAAGCAATTATAGATGGTATAGATATCAATCTCGAAGTGTTTCCAATTTCACGTTTCTTATATGTGTGTATTTGTGTCACTGGTTATTATCTGTTTTGTGGGTGATATTTTTCTACTAACGTTATAGAGAAACTAAATTATAGCGGAATAGTTATTTTAAAAATATAAATTGTTTTAATTATATTTTCTTGAAAAAGGAAATAAAGAAATAAAAATTGTTGAGTGTTGTGAAGCATTATGGCATTTCTCAAACATTATCAGGATGATATTCAACGGCTTCAAGAATCCTGTCTGTTTGCATCTAGACAAATGGGTGACAGAGAGGATATTGTTCGATGGACGGATTATGCGTCTGCAGCAGATACATCGATAACAAATATAATGAAGCATTCTGGAATTGCATCTGAGAAGCGTCGATGTATTACACTTGTGAATCATTTTCAGAGTGTTTATTGCAAATTGAATGGTTACGCTAAACAAGGTGGCGACGAATCGCAAAAGGAGGACAAAAAGGTAGCTTGGAGTGATATTCAATCCGCTTTTAACAATTGCATAAAATCTGGAATTGTCACGAATATCAAACATCAAGATATTCGTACATTTTCAGAAGATGCATTTAAATTGGCTGAGAAGCAGTTAAAAATATCTTAACAAGATCATTCATCACTTAAAATGAATACGATTCTGTCTGGTGAGTATATTATATAAAAAAACTCAGAGCAGCCAATAGAAATCAAACATTTTAATACAAAAAATTCACAAATATTTGAGATCACGAATTTAAAAGATTGGTATTCAACGCACGCCCAAAAACCCATCCAGCGTGATATGGATGAGTTTCAAGAGAGAGATTCTGGCTGGACGTTGCATTCGATTATTAATTTAGCAATAAATATTTATAAATTTAACCCCATAAAAGGTAGTTCATGCATAGCACTACCTAAAGTAATTGAAAAAAAAACATGCATGTGTTAATATAAAAAATAACGATGACCAATGTTTTAAATGGGTAGTTTTGTCTGCCTTATATCCAGTTCAAGTGAATAGTAATCGAGTTTTAGCATATAAGCAATATGAACATGTGCTTAATTTTAAGGATATTGCCTTTCCGATGAAGACAAAAGATGTCCTTAAATTTGAACAATACAATCAAAATATTTCCATTAACTTATATATGCTAGAAAAGAAGAAGAAAAATATCTTTGATGTATCTCCGTGTTATATAACATCTAGAAAAAAGCCAAAGCATATGAATTTACTAATCATACAAGATGATTATACGGATGGAGAAGAAAGTGTAAATAGAAGCGTAAATAATGAAGATCCCAGATTTTGAATGCATGTTTGAAAAAATAGATGATCACAAGTATGCAAAACAAAAACATAATCCAATGAGTATTGGAGTTTATATAAAATGTAGTTATGATGAGACACAGTGTGAATACCGAAGCTACAGACAAACAGATAAAGAAATAGGACCATCATCTCCTGAATAGTTTTCAGTAAAAATAACAGACGTATACAAGAATGCAAAGCCGATGAATCGACTGACAGATATTGAAACTTTAAACTATGAAACAGCAAAAGTTTGTCACATTTACGAAAAAAATTTTAATTGTACAGATAATAAAGTTCAAGTCACTGTCATCTTACAGGACGGTAAGTATATTTCAGAGTTTTATGTTAACAGTTTGTAACGTTCCGTCTCCTTCCTTCTTAATTTTCTTTTACCAAGCTTTTATTTTTTTTATTTTATTACGAGAAATTTGTGGGGTTTAGGGTACTGTGATTCGGAGGGAGGAACGTATCAGGACGGGTTTTTCGGGTGAATAACTTGAAACTCGTGCTTTTTTATGTTTTAAAAAAAGTAACAAAATATATTATCTAATAAATTATACAGAAAAAAATAATAATAATTATTCTATCGGGATCTCGCTGTAGATACCCTGAAACAAACAAAAAAAATAACGATTCGCAAATTAATTATTCGCGTCTTCAATTTATTTTATATTATAGCTAGTAGTTAATCGGCTTATCTAAATTGCTACGAATTTACAACCTTGACCCAGTAATTCTTTCGCTTTATTTACTACACTGAATTAACGGTTCCTCTTTCTATTTATTATATTTATATAAACGGTCCGTCTATTTGCACGGAGTTTCTGTCGTGCTACTATAATAAATCCTTTTCTCTTTTTTATATCGCACTAAGGTGTGCCTTAGCCAGTGATATAAAAAAGTTCGGTGTTTTACTTAGGAATAAGCGTTGATTATTCCTTAGCAATACTCCGTTTTCTTTTGATTTATTTTACAGTAGTTAATTCTTATATTTATAATGGTAAGTCGATCAACGTTATGATGACTTGCAAAATTTTGGTCGCCGGTCTGTCTGGTATTAATCCGAGGTGCGCCTCGTGATTAATAGCCGTCTGGTAGTTTAATTTGACGAAAAGAAGCGCCTTTTCCCCGAATTAAATTAGTTAGATTATAATTTTGTCTCCCGGCGGCTTTTCTGGATTATTTCTTAAGTGAAAAAGAATTACTTTTTCAGAAGTCGGGAGCGCCCGTTCTTCTGGGTTGGTAATCTTTTTATCTTTTCTTACGAGTAAAGGTGTTTTTTCTTTGGCCTCGTGAAAGAGTTTTCACCCAAGAAAATACAGAATTTGTCGGTCGGTAGATGACAGCTTTTTTCGTCACTCGGGAGGTATCCTTCCTCGACGAGTGCCGAAAACGAACCGTGTTCTTTGCAAAATTTAGCGTACTTTTATACATGGAAAAAATACGTTAACAAAAATTTGATTGGTTATTATTTATTTTAAAATACGGTAATATTGTTCTTATTGGTTAAATTACTTTATTCTAGCTATTCTACTATATGTTGTATTTGTTTATTTATAGTAATCGTTTCGTGTATATATCTGACTGTTATTATGATTTGTTTATAATACTCTTAAAATTATAATAATTCTCGTCACGGTAAGAACCTAATTTATCCTGCTCTTTTTCCCGTTACATTTCCCCCTCTTTTCGGGAGCGGAAATTTATCTAGTAAATCTAACGTAAATTTTTGCTTCGGACGATCGAAAGTACTGTTACTTACGTTTTTTAAGGCGGTAGCTCGCCGCACCTGTCCCGTTTCCCTTACAATTCGCAGCAGGTATCGGGTATCCCCGATACGCGCCCGGTATCGTATATATCCCTGCGGATATTGTAGAACCTGTCCATCGGGGAGTTTAAATGTGTGTACAGTTCTGCTGGGCGTGGCCGTGTGGCCGTAGGGTGTCGTCCGCCTCTGTTGTGCTTCAGCGTCCTTGATCTCCCTTTCGAGCTCCATTGGGATAAGTTTAGGTGACCACGGCCGCTTTCTGGGGTTGTTCGCCCCCCCCCCCCGAAGTCGTTTTTTCACAATCTCGGCGTTGGTGGACGTTTCTCATTATATTTTTCGTCTTCCTCCGAGTTCTCTGATGTTGATGAGGACTCTGATGGTGAAGACGACGAGGATAATGACGAGGATGATGATGAGGATGAGGACGACGATGACGATGACGAGGTCGGCGAAGGTGATGGGCAGATGTCGATCACCTCCGGGGTGGTTGCTGCCTCTCTCTGACCATCTTCGGTCAGGTCTATGACCTCAATGACTGGTGAGCGTGGACGGGGTGCTTTGAGGAAGATTCTTCGGTCTCCTCTTAGTATCTCATCCCGTATTATTTTTGGTGTTTCTTTGCACTTTTTTGACGTTATGATCCCCGGCCTTGTTGGTTTTCTAATCGTTGCGTTGTCCATTGCGTCGAGGGTTGATTTAATTATTTCGTCGAAGGTTTCGTTGGCAATCATTTCAACACTACGGTCGAAGGCTTGACGAGTTCCTTTATTTATACTAAAATTTCATAAACAAAACGCGACTTTCGATCGTCCTCGTAAGTTTTCCCTTTTATTTATGTTGCGATACATTTTCGTTCGGTACAATAATTTAATATAATAATTTGGATTTCGCTCTATTTATTTTAATTATTATTCGTGATTTTAAATTTGGCCCAAAATTAAGTTTACAAAAAAGAAAAAGTTTTACCTTTATTCGGTCTCACTGATGGCGTCCGATTCAGATGGGTCATTTAGACCTTCGTCTTGTAGACGCTATCTTATTCGTTGTGTTTCTTGGCGTACAATTCGTCTTCTTTCTTGTCTCCTACGTTGTGCTGTCGGTGACCTTCTGTGAAATAGTATTCTATACCCTATGAGGGCAATTGCTTCCATTCCAAATACTATTTCCGCATCGGTCTGTTCATCTACTACTGCGAAGTGGCTGTTGAATTCTAGGCTGTGACACGTAAAGGTTACTTGAAGTGTGTATAATGATGTCATGTTTTGATTTAACGATGGTCGCGTCGGTATACAGATGTTGATAGTTTGGTATATGAAGTAAAACACATTAATATGTACGATTTGGTGCGGGAGAACATTCATGAATTCGATACATCAGATTATCCGCAGAATAATCCTTATAAAATACCGCAAAAAAAGAAGAAAATTGTTGGACTCATGAAGGATGAATGTAATGGTAAAATTTTAACAGAATTTATTGGATTGCGGAGTAAAATGTACAGTATGAAGATTCAAGGACAAGAACAGATTAAGAAAGCCAAGGGTGTTAAAAGTGTTATAGTGAAAACTACAATTAATTTTGAAGATTATGTTCATTGCTTGGAAGAAAGAGCCATTATCCATAGAGATCAATATAATATTCGATCGAGACTTCATATTATACATACAGAAAAACATAATAAAATAGCCTTAAATCCATTTGATGATAAGCGTTTTATAGAAACGGGATCAACAGATACTCTTCCATGGGGTCACTACAGCATACGTGAACATGAACGTGCATTAAATGAAGGAGTCGCTAGAGAAATGAGAGATGACAATGCAAGCGAACAAATATTACAACAACCATTAACTGAACAAGTTGCAATGAGAATACAAGGAGACAAGGACAGTAGTCACTTAGTAGAACAGTCGATTAAACAAGTCATAACATGCATTGGAGACAAGGCAAGCTGCTCGATTTTACGAGGGTCATCAGAACTAATCCGAAGAGAAACGAGGAGCAGAGAGCAAGAGAGTTTACATAAACGGCGGTCGAGCTCAATCGATATGGAGGGAGAAGATGGAGGGGATATAGACCTTATGGAGGGGGAAGTACGACCAAAAAAACGAAACTGCAGAGAGAGATCAGTTATTCAATATTTAGTTCTTGATTGTAATTGTTAGCAAACAGTATTTCGTTCAAAGATAATCATATATTAGGAGTGTGAATAAGTCTTTCCCGTTTTTTGTAAGAGATGGCGCCACCAATACTGTGCGAGTATTCAATGGTTACATATGTCATAATCAAAGCTTATTCATATGTCAACAATTCCATACTAACACATTAGTTAAAATTTTTTCGCATCATAAATTTTTGATATCGTGAAAATGTCGAAATTTGAGCCGAGTCGACGTCATTTGCGGGAAGTTTCAATTTATTGGTTCAATTTGAAGAAATCTGCTGCCGAGACGCATCGATTGCTTTAGGAGGCTTATGGAGAAGGTTGTGTCGATGATTCAAGTGTTCGCGGATGGTTTCGACGCTTCAAAAGCGGTGATTTCGACGTGGAAGACAAGGAGCGTTCCGGGCGGCCGCAAATCTTTGAAGATCGAGAATTGGCGACTTTGCTTGATGAAGATTCTTGTCAAACGCAAGAAGAACTTGCTGAAGCATTGGGAGTTGACCGAACAACCATTTCCAAGCGTTTGAAAGCTATGGGAATGATCCAAAAGCAAGGAAATTGGGTGCCGTACGAACTGAAGCTGAGAGACGTCGAACGGCGTTTTTTCACTTGCGAACAGCTGCTTCAGCGACATAAAAGAAAGGGTTTTCTGCATCGTATCGTGACTGGCGATGAAAAGTGGATACGTTACGATAATCCGAAGCGAAGAAAATCATGGGGACTACCCGGCCATGCATCATCATCGACGGCCAAGCCAAATATTCATGGCGCCAAGCTCATGCTCTGTATATGGTGGGACCAGCTAGGTGTGGTTTACTATGAGCTTCTGAAACCGAATGAAAGGATCACAGGCGAGGTCTATCGACGACAATTGATGCGTTTGAGCCGCGCACTGCGAGAAAAACGGCCACAATACTCCGACAGGCACGACAAAGTTATTTTGCAACATGACAATGCTCGCCCACATGTTGCACCGCCGGTGAAAACATACTTAGAAACGCTCAAATGGGAAGTCCTACCCCACCCGCCGTATAGTCCAGACGTTGCTCCGTCTGATTACCATCTCTTCAGATCGATGACGCATGGCCTGGCTGACCAGCACTTCCATTCCTACGAGGAAGCCAAAAAATGGGTGCATGACTGGATAGAGGCCAAACCGGTCGAATTTTTTCGCAACGGGATTCGTATGTTGCCAGAAAGATGGGAAAAAGTTGTAGCTAGCGATGGCCAATACTTTCAATAATTCATTTGTAACCATTTTTTCACAATAAAGGCTCAAAATTTGAAAAAAAACGGGAAAGACTTATTCACATACCTGATATATAATGGAACATAGTCCTGAAATGACGTTCCCTGGTGTTGAGTTGTGTACTCAATTGATTGCGCAGCTAACAACTGCCGATTTCATTTCGAATTTTAATGAAAACTACATTCAGCCAGACAATTCATCAATTCAGGTTTGTATAGTTTTTTTCTTTTAATTTCACTTGTACATATTACTAAATAATTTTAATGTTAGATTATTTTAGCCATCTATAAATAATAAAGCAAAAATTCTTGAAACTAAATATTGGACAGTATCGTAAAGGGATTTATATTGTGATTATGCTGGAAAGTATTTATCGAATGAAATGAAGGACTATTGTAAATATAATGAAATCAGCTATCATTTAACAGTTCGTCATATTCTATTATTAAATGGAGAAAGAATGATTAGAACAATTATCGAAAAAGTACTACCTTGATAAGTGAGATAAACTGAAGGAAGTAATTTGGGGAGAAGCAGTTTTAACTGCTATGTAATTAATAAATCGAACCCTTACTAATGCTTTAAAATAGTATAAAATACCATATCAATTATGGCATGGTAAAAATCCTCAAGTAAAATATATAAAAGTTTTCGATAGTACAATATATGTGAATAATAGAATAAGAAAAACAAAAATTAAAATTTTGAAGATAAACCTTGGAAACGTATTTTAGTTGGTTACGTTTTAATTCTAATTTTACTATAAAATATGGGATGTAGAATCAGAAAAATTTATTGTAGCAAGGGATGTGATAGCTGATGAAATAAATTTTTTGAATTCGAGACCAGAAATGAGGCTTGAAGGAATTGTAATAAAAATTCCAAGAAAACTGATGAACGTAATGTTCGTAACAAATCAGTAGACCTCAGAAATCTGATAATAGAAAATCAGAAAAATTTCTGGAAGGAATTGTCATAGAAAATTCCAAGAAAACTGATGAACGTGATGTTCGCGACAAATCAGTAGAGCCTCAGAAATCTGATAATGAAAAATCAGAAAAATTTCTGGAAGACCAATCTGAGAAAAATGAATCAGATGAAACAGATTCGAAAATAGGCAGAAATTCGAATGAAAATTTGAACAAGTCTAATAAATCTATAATAGAAATAGATCATTGTAATCAGTCAGAATTTCAAAATGATAAATATAATACAAAGAAAATAATTACAAATCTAAGAAGGAGTAATAGAGTCAAATATAAACTAAGAATTTCTTATGAGAAAATAAATTACGTTTTGTGTGCACAATCAGTAAATTGTGAAATTCCCAATAATTACAATGATATTCAAAATAATATTCATAAAGAAAAATGGGAACAAGCAATTAAAGATGAATAAAATTCATATTATTTTAATAAAACTTGGATAATAGTATCAAAGCCACAAAACAAAAATATTATAGATTGCAAATGGGTATTCGCTATTAAAAATTATGAACATGGAAATCTATTAAAATATAAAGCGCGTCTTGTTGCTCATGGTTTCAATAAAAAATATTTCATTGATTATAATGAGACTTTTGCTCCTGTAGCAAGAATTAAAAGTTTTAGAATACTTATAGCGTTTGCAAATCAATATAATTTGCTTATTCACCATATGGATGTAAAAACTGCATTTTAAACGGTTCATTGCAGAAAGAAATTTACATGAAAATTCCTGAAGGAATTAAATACAAAACGAATCAAGTTTGTAAATAAATAAAGCTATATATGAATTGAAACAAGCAGTAAGATATTGGTTGGAAATTTTTGATAAAACATTAATAGCAAATGGTTTTAAAAATTCATTAGTTGATCGTTGCATATAAATTTTAAATAAAGGAGAAATGTCTAAGAATATATATGTTGTACTCTACGTAGATGACTTAGTAATCGTTACAGCCAATATTCAAACAATGAATAATTTTAAAAATTATTTAATGACTAAATTCAAAATGACAGATTGAAAAGAAATTAAATTATTTCTTGGAATAGAAATTATAATATGATGTAATTACGATGTACATAATGAAATAATGAAATAATGAAATAATGCAATAATGAAATTATGAAATAATGAAATAATGAAATTATAAAATTATGAAATTATGAAATAACGATGTATTTATTCTTAATTAGAGTTCATATAGAAAAACGATTTTAAATTCATTTAACATCAGTGATTGTGATGCTGTAAGCACGCCACTTGCAAATAATATAAATTATATTAATTTAAATTCAGATAACAAATACGATGCCCTTTTCTAAATCTTATCGGATGCTTAATCTATGTAATGATTTGTACGCGTCCAGATTTGAGTACAGAACTATGGAAATGCCTAGAAAGAGTTTTAAGATATTTGAAAGGTTCAATGAATTTAAAATTAACTTATACAAAAGGCAACAGTGAAAATATTTTAAGTCGTTATGTTGATTCTGATTGGGATGGTCATAAAGGTACTGATAGAAAAAGTACTACAGGCTACTTATTTAAGTTATTTGAAAAATACACAATTTGCTGGAATACTAAAAGACCAGCATCTCTCGCAGCTTCTTCAACAGAGGCATAATATATGGCTTTATTTGAAGGTGTTAAAGAATCATTATGGCTAAAGTCTTTCATAAATAGTATATAAATTAAAATCATGAAATCGATTACAATTTATGAAGACAATAACGGTTGTATGAGTGTAGCGAATAACCCAAATAATTCTAAGCGATCGAAACGTATAGATATTAAATATCATTTCTCGAGAGAGCAAAATAGAGAAAAATGTAATAATATTGAAACATATTTCCACAGGGGAGCAGATTACTGATGCACTAACAAAACCATTGCCAACTGTGACATTCCTTGAACTCAGAAAAGGAATGACCATGGAGGAATAATAAAATATAATTCATATTGATCTCATAAATATATTTTATATTAAAATAGAGACGTTTTGAATAGGTTTTGCTGGGTTTCCCTATTCCTTGCAACAAATGTTGGACCGTGTGTAATTTCCCAGAACAAACGAGGAAAGAATATAGACTGAAAGGAACTATCGTATATCTAATATTAAGTTTTATTGTATCATATATTATTGTATTTAATCAAGTAATTTTTGAGGGGGCGTGTTAGATTATTTAAGCCTTCTATAAATAATAAAGCAAAAATACTTGAAACTAAATATTGGACAGTATCGTAAAGGGATGTAAACATATGTGTCCACTGAGTCTTATTACGATCTGCGTCTTTGCTGTCCTGCGCGGCAAATGATTTATGAGTTTATTGTTTCGATGCCTGATGTGTTTTTATAGGTTTTAAGTTTCTCACAAAGGCTTGCAGAGTTATCAATTTCGAGTATTGCAGTGAGTCTTGCGTCGTCCTTTCGTTTGAACAGACGTCTTTTCTTTCCTCGTTTGAAATAAAGTTCATGTTAAATGATTATTTCGTGTATCTTTATTTTAACATTTCACCTACTATATTTAATAAAAATTCAATATTTAAGATAAAAAGTTAAATAATTTATATTATTTTACAGATGTATTTGAAAACGTTGAATAATATAGCACGAGGTAGTTTTCTACCCACAAAAAATTGGCAAATTAAGAAGAAATCAAAATTACATGATCACAAAAATAAAAAAAGTTAACACTAAATTCGGATAGAAATCAGTAGTCGAAATGGATAGTGAATTTTAGTTTTTTTACCGAATAGAATTTCGAAGGCGTTAATCAAAGACGAAAACGTCTTCAATAATATGTGTGAATATGCAAATAAATTAAAGTTGTTTATAAAATCTATGGGTGAAGATAATTTTGAATTCATCACAGTATAAACAAAAATATATATATATATATATATATATATATATATATATATATATGTGTGTGTATTTGTGTGTCAGATGATATATCACAGTCTAGCTATATGTATAATGTGAAATAAATTAAACAACATTTTTTACCTTAACTATAGCTGTGTTTATTTATTCTCGTTGTATACAAATTACTTTACATATTCTGATTTTATAATTTGTTATCACTTTAGTTGTATACTCTCTTTATTAGTCCAACTATTAGGAGAATTATCGAATCCAAGCCACTTGACAAAAACTTTATCCCCTCGACGTTTGAGAATTTTTTCAACAAAGTAAACATCTGGATACTTGGTAAGTAACAGCTGTTGTTCATAGAAATATTCAGCGGTGGGTTGATCTTTATAATCTTTTAAATGGTAAGTTATTGGATTCGTTGCTGCAACCCTGCATATGGTGAATACTTCTGTAGACCAGTTAGGTGTATATCCTTTCTCAAAACTCTGCTTCAGTTTACTCATTCTTACTTTATTTCCAACCTTAAATATATTGCGATCTTTATCTGACATTGATTTTATAAAATATGCTCGTGTTTTAAAAATTTCCGCATTTCGTGGTGTATTTATGCGTAATGCATTGCCCAATAATGGTCCTCATTATAATGAATCAGGTATTGTAAACCTAGATGATGCCAGTAGACCTGGAACTCATTGGGTTGCATATCGAAAACAAGGCAATAGAGTGTTATATTTCGATAGCTTTGGTGACATAAAGGCACCCTTAGATCTTACATTCTACTTTGGTGTTGCTGAAATTATGTATAATTATGAAAGATATCAGGATTTTAATACATATATCTGCGGTCATTTATGCCTGCAATTTCTATGGAATAATCTTCGAAGTAGTTCTATATAATATCAAACATCTTGTAAAACAAGTCATTATTAACTTAACCATGATGAATGAATCATTTACTTTAACGCTTTCTGGCACATCATCTATTCTTGAAGCTCAATATGTTCTCCTATTGAGCTCTCATCCAATAAAAATTACGTTCTCGGTTTAGTCGAGCTTTTAACATTTAACTCGATTCCCAATATTGATGAAAGCAACAACAAATTTTATGTTGATAAACAAGAAATGACACTACCGACCGGTAGTTACGAAATTGAAGATATTGAAAATTACCTAAAGGGGAGATTAACTTCTAAAGGTATAATATTAAGTCTTAAGCCTAATAACAGCACACTTCGAAGTGTTATTGAGTGTAGTCATCAAATCAATTTTGAACCTAAAGATTCACTGGGTAAACTCTTGGGATTTCAACAGCGAATATTGAAGGCACGTATTCGATACAATTCTGATTTACCAGTAACTATTCTAAAGATAAATTTATTGACAATAGGGTGCAGTATTACAGCTGACGCATATATAAATGATCGTCGTGTGCATACAATTCATGAATTTTTCCCAGCAGTGCCACCAAGATATAAGATCATTGAAGTACCTTCACGTGTCATTTACCTTCCAGTCGTCGTCAAGTGCATAGATCATATAGAATTACGCATCGTCGATCAAAACGGGGATCTTGTGAATTTCCGAGGAGAGGTCATAACAATTAGATTACACGTTAAACAAGTAGCTTAAAGAGCGATGGGATTTATTTACAACGCTCCTGGATATATTAATAGTCACTCATGTCAGAAAACCATCAGTCTTCCTCCGACTTTCAAATAAGTCAGTCGCCTGAGCAAAGTAAGAAAAAAAAATTAAAGTTTCATCGTCAGAAGACAGTTCTGAATCACAAGCCAGCATTCAAGGAACTTACACCTCAAACTATTCAATCCCTAAAAACTATAGGTCTAAAAGTCATCGCTCCTGGTGGAACATAAATTGTATTTTCTTCAACTGTATGCAAAGAAATGGCAGACGTTCTAAGTATAAGTAGAAATAGTTCTAAGTAAGTAGAAATTTAAATATTGATATTACTAACAATCAATATTCGATATTGTATGATATGTATGCAAATTTTCAAAATGTCTACTACAACAAGGAGTTTCGGTCTATTCTAAAGAAAACAGATTTCCGAGATCATATGCCACTTATAGTTATTGATTGTTCAAAGCAAAACGAGTCGCTGAAAAGCGCACCCGTTGATGTACGTCGAGAATTGGAATCAAAAAAAATTTTCCACCAAATACGTCAGCTTACTGCTGAATTTTGCATGATCGGATCGTGCAATATCATCCGATGAGTGGCGATGCTCAGAAGTTATAAACTGATAATGAGAATGTGATAATATATAAGTAAAATTTTTTATCAAAAGCTCTCAGTCAAGATGGAGTACGCGGTTGATTCAAGCAGGGTGACAATGAATATCTACTGAAAAAGCTGGCCACTTTATCACTCAAAGACTATCCAGAACATATAGTATTTTTATTTAAAAAGACATTTTCTCGTGAACGACTTCCAGATCATATCAAAGCGGAAAATAAATGGCTTGAAATGAATTATCATGGTACTTCATGCGATTCAGGACAGTTTTGCTATAATCAAATTGTCAATATACTTTATGAAAATTTACCGAATACAACTAAAATATTCACCAATGGAGCAATAAAAAGAGAATGGTTAGCTAGATTTAAAAAATATAATTTTATCGTTTACGATATTAATACTGTGAATTTACCCTTCTGCGAGTGGAAGAAACAGAAGCGCAAGAATCTTCTAACAATATGCTCCAATCATAATGCAACATACAAAGTTACGTATGCTTTATACAATGTAAAACTATTAAAAAAATACTATCTCGATATATCCTCAAAGTAGAGCTCCTTCCAAAGTCGAACACAAGTATTAAAGTATACGAGCAATTATATATGTCCCCAATTCTTGATCCGAACTATGGGACAAAGTGTTGACTACTAGGCTAAACAAAGGCATGGTCAAGTGCACCGGTAGCAAAAGAGAGAGAGAGAGAGAGAGAGAGAGAGAGAGAGAGAGAAAGCTATATAGCTCGTTCCCTTTACTCTGTTATATATTAGGGTGATAGGTGGGGTCGTGCAATTGCACCCTTCAATGGCCAAAAGAAATCTGCGCGCTGCAAGAGTGAGAGAGACAGAGCGAGAGAGAACTATATAATTTTCTCTCTCTCTAGCACAAGAGCGTGAGAGAGAGAGAGAGAGAGAGAGAGAGAGAAATATATAGCGCTAGAGGAGGTAGACGCAGCGTGATGTTAACGCTGTGAGCTAAGAGAGTTCAGGATCACCGGAAGTGATGACGTAGGGGGGCGTGACGTCACACCTGCTGACGTCAGCTCACAATTAGTTCCGGTGATCCAGAACTCTCTTAGCTATACTATATATATATATATATATATATATATATATATATATATATATATATATATATTAAAAAAGAATTCAATTCCTTGAAGAAATTTACGATTTTGTTACATTGTAAAAATATTTCAGTATTTTATGAATATTAATTTTTTGCTTGAAATAAATGTCTAAGTGTCATTGTATACCGATAAACCATTTCATTTATTCTTCAAAATTTGTTCTTACTGTGGATATTTTTCGATAATTTTTATTAGTCACTTTCAAACATTCGCTTAAACGTTACCTATTGTTATAAATTTTCAGACTTCTTACATATTAAACAAAAGAATGTAGCATCATACGCAAGCTGCGATGAAGATCGTGGATCTACTTCGTGAGCAATTTTTCAAATATTTATTATTATTAATTTATGCCATATGAAAAGTAATAATATGCTTATTAAATTACATGGAAGCTTTGAAAAAAGTTAAATTTTTTTCTGCTTCCCCACTTGTGCTTTTCTTTCCCTCACTTGCTTTGACTTTTGCTTTCTCTCTTTGTTGCATGAAGAAATATCTTGGAATTTTCAAGGAACTGATGACTACCGGACAGATATGAACCATTCAACTCTAGCCAACTTTTGGAAAGCCTTTCTCATGACGTAAGCGGGCGAAGTTTCCACTTCTCTTTACCCTCAATACTGAGTACATACACCTACGTAGGCTTGTCCCTATTGACAAAGAAAATATCCACAGCCTTTGTCAGGACGCCATCGAATGAAAATAAAAATGGCTGACATGGATATGCAAATATTAGACAGTGTGAATAGATTGAACTATTTTTTTAATTATAATTTATTTAGTTTTTCGAGATTATAATGTCACTGCAATTAAATGAAAACTTAAAATTAACCCTTACTCTTACACAGTTACTGTCTCTTTCATAAATACCTCAGCTTCATTCAATTACTATTTATTTCTTAAGAAATGTGATTAGGTTAATTTTATTCCTTTAGCGAAGCATTCATTTTCTTTGGGAAACATTTTCCAACGATGATAACATCTCTATTTCTTTCAAAAAAATTTATTGTACCTGTATGCTTAACAATGCTACTGTCAGATCCTCGTCCACCAAATACCTTACGGACATTCAAAATGATCTCAGCTGGTGTCACTTCACTCATAAAATTCACTGTGATAATACCTTCATACAGTAAAAAATGAAATCCTACACTTTAGATACTTTGGCTGGTGCAAAATGATCTTTATGCAGCCTAGAATAGCTGTAGTTGATTTAAATGTTTTAAAACATTTTCACAGTTGCTTTCAATATACGTGCTAGTCTTTGTAGTGTATAATAAAAAATATTTTTCACCGTCACGTCACTGACACTATCACAAAAGTAGCTAAATCAACAAAACTTACGTCTAATTTCATCTTTGTGAAAGTTAACAAGACACATTTATGAGTAGTTGAAGAAAATTTCGTTTGTTTGGATAATATCTATCCAGTAATTCAACAAATTTATTTAACTACGCAAAACCGTTGATATTGCATAAAGCCGTTAACTTGTTTAACTTTTAATGAAAAAAAACAAGCAATACACTAAAATTTACCATTGTCACTTGCACACCTATTTCTCTCATTGTTACATTTTCTTTATTTTGAATTGCCATAAAATCGTCAAAGGCATTATCAATTTCATGTTCCTTCTCATCTTCTTTTGTGCAAAGCTCTTCACACTCAATATCATGATTCTCTAGTTCTTCACACAGTTCACTATCGTTGCCTAAATAAGTTTTCTTCATTTGTTGTAGATGCAGAGCTTCCTGACAAATCGACTGTGTTAATGCCTTCAGCTTCATCTTTTATTTCTCTTTTTGACTTTTTCATTTCCTTTTCATGAATCTCTGTGACTGCTGCTGAATCCTCTAAGTGTAAATGACGTTGCTTTTACATAATACATAAATGTTTATTAGTATATATGTCAAAATATTCTAATAAGTACATATAATAAATATATAAGTTTCATAATAAACTTATCTTCTTTTTCTCTTATCAATATTATTTTTGTTCTCCTCAGCGGTATAATTTATAATGATTTTTTGCAGGTGATTTTTTTTCAGTTTTCATAACTTAGAATATACATCTGTAAAAAATAATATTATATTTCATTGGCTAACTTATTTTAATTTATGCATTCAAAAATTTTAAGTTTGCACATGCTCTTTTCGTACTTGGGAAGTAATATTCATTTGCATCAAACGCAATGAAAATACAAAGAAGTATCTGTTATTAGATGTGATTTTGAATCTTTTTGTTCATTCTTCATGCTTGTCTATAATTTCTATATTATTAAAAAAATTTAGTCTTTCCATTTTAGCAGCGCTAGATTCAGAGATGCATGAAAATTTTAATTAGGATTCATAGTTCTTTCTAGATCTCCATTATGTTATATTTATAGTTTTAACTCTACTTAAACGCTTTTTATTGTTTACATCTGGTTATTTCGTTAATTTTTACTGGTTATTAAACAATATTTTGAAGAACTACGAAATATTACTAATGAAAGCAATATTGTCTTTTTATTGCATACTCATGTCAGCCGAATTTGTTAGTTCCGTTCTCCACCACTATTAGCGCATATTATATTTACGTTGCCAATTGCCAAAGAAAACGTCCACCGCATGTACGAGGGTGCCACTGCACCAAAGCAAAAATGGCAAACGTGGGCGTTAAGATATTATAGAGGATATACAAAATGTGTATGGGGTTAAATGGTTTTTTAAATAAAAAATAGGTATTTAAACTGAAAATATTTATTTAAATGTTGTACTGTATTTTATAATGTCGTAGTTTATAAAAAAACAGAATAAATATATGGTTGTTTTTTTTATAATTTAATTAAACACATGATGTAATAGGAAAAGAAATTAAATAAAAATAATTTTTTTAATTTATTTGCCTTATTAATTGCTGTATATATATACATTGTTTAACAATATATCTATTATTACAGCCATAAATGAATGTTTTTTTTTCGCATTTAATGTTTCTGGTGTACTCTTTATGATCTGTCATCGTTTCAATATAACAAAATATATTTTAACACCTTCAGGTTCAGACATTCAACGAAAACTTAAATGAGTATTAAGATATATATTAAAAGTATATTTCTTAATAATAATCTCCTATTGTAAAACTCTTTTAATGATGGAGAAAGAACATCAAAATACTTCGTTTACAGTTTTAACTCTGCTATAACACTTCTTTTGCTTCACTTTCATGTATTTCGGTAATTAAAATTTTTTTCAAATAAATTTTTTAAATAACTCTGATATTTTATTAATCTATGATCTAAACAACACATTCGTGTACTTTTGCACCACCCATCGCTGCCATTTTTTTAGTTCGCTTCTATACCACTAGTATCGCATATGATACTTAATAATTTAAATAAACCCGCGACTGCCAAAACCAACCAGTATTAACTGGTTCTGCGCATGATTAAAATTCCGCATTCACGACAGGCTGTTGCTCATCTGCTGCTGCACACGTGCTACTCAATTAACCTATAAAGCAAAACAAGTTTACTTACCGATTATATTGGAATCATTTATAAACACCCTTTACATAAAATACAAATATCTTTTAAATTTATATTTGTATATAGTAAAGATATTTTAATAAAAGTAAGGATAATATATAATCAATTTTAAATAAAAAACTAAAATATATAAAAAGTAATTTTATATCATTAAAATATTAACATTAGTTTTAACAGGTTCTAAAGTAAACTTTTATTTAAAATAATTGAATAATTTCTAAGGCCAATATGAAATTAAAGAAAGGTAAAGAAGCCGAAAAAATAGCAAAAAAATTTGTAGCAAAGAAAAGGAAAAAAAATTTAGCAGAGGTTACTACAGATGAGTTTTTCAACCAAGATTTCGAAAATATGGATCTTAGTGATAGTGAAGATGATAAAAAAGAAAAAGATAAAAAGCAAGCCCAAGATAGGCTAGATAAATTAGCACAAAAGGCTTTAAAGCAATCTAGTAAAATTATAAAGTCAAAGCAAGGCAAATCATCTCAACAATCAGGTAATAAAGAAAAAATTCAATTTGGAAAAAAGTAATCATATTTGATTCAATACATTGTTAAAATTGCTTTTCAATTTTTATAAAATTTTGATTATTATTCTGCTCAATTTTTAGATGAGGATTCAGACAGTGACGACAGTTGCTTAAATGTAAAAGCACACAAAAAAGCTCTATCCAATTTAAAAGAAACAGATCCTGAATTTTTTAGATATTTAAAACATAATGATACTAAATTATTAGACTTTAATGTTTCGGATGAAGAGAATGATGCTGTATTGAGCAGTGATGATGATAATTTAAAGCATATTCCTGATGATGATTTAGAGGTGTTTTCTTAGAGATATTTCTTTTTAAAATAAATTTATTAAAATATTTTAAATATTGATTATTTAACTATTATATATATTATATCGTTGTATAAAGTTTTCCATTATTCTATAATATAAATAACAATTTAAAAATTATATTGGCAGGTTGCAAGTAATGAATCTGATTATGATTATGAAGAAGAAGGAAAAGAGAAGATTGTATCAGATGGCAATAAAATAAAAGTAACTTTCAAGTTAATTCAAACTTGGGAAGAAGAAATACAAACTGACAAGTAATACTTTGTCTTTTATATAATTATTTGAATTAATTTTTAGAGCTATAATTATAATTCATATTACATTTTAGATCTATAAAAACTATTAAATGCTTGGTAGATGCATATCATGCAGCTTTAGAATCAGTGTGTGATTCTGAAACTCAAACCACACCATATAAAGTTGAGGGTGGAGCAAGTTAGTTTTACATTGAATTATTAAAATGATTATGATAGTCTTATGAGGAAATAATATTTTATAAATTATTTTAGTTTTCAATGGTATTATGCAGTTATGCATGCTTCAGTTACCTGCAGCATTTAAAAAGTATTTAAAGATTGAAAATGAGGATAAGTTTGATGCTCACAAATCAAAAAGATTTCCAAAAGTAAAAAGACTGTTAAAATCTTATTTAGCTGATCTTATTAAGGTAGTTCTTCTTTACTTAATTTTTTTAGATTAATTAAAATATAAGTGACATTAACTAAATAATATTTAATAGGTTTTTGAAAATGTATCATCTGTTCATGTAATTACAACTCTTTTAAAACATCTGCATCAAATGGTGCCTTTTACAAAATCATTCTCCACATTACGTAAGCCACTTTTACGTATTTTATTAAAGTATTGGTCAACGGGTGAGGAAGAAACTATCCGTGTAATAGCTTTCCTATGCATTATTAAAATTGCTGTATCTCAAGGAACCGTTTTAAATGGATTGTTAAAGGTTAGTGAACTATAGTTACTAAATTATACTAAATAGTACTTATTTATTACTGTTTTTTCATTCAACATTTATTATATTATCATATCAATACATACAATATTTATTTATTCTTGCAATCACTTTTAGACTATGTATATTAAATATGTTGAAAACGCAAAATTTGTTTCACCAACAACTCTACCAGCAATTAACTTCATGAGACGTTCTCTCACTGAAATGTATTTACTTCATAATGATATTTCTTATTACAATGCTTTTTTGTATATCCGACAACTTGCAATTCATCTACGAAATGCCTTAACATTGAAAAAAAAGGTATAATATATTAAATAAAAAAAAAATATTTTATTCAAAAATTTTGTAATTTGATTTTTTTAGGAACACTTTCAAACCGTATATAATTGGCAATATATAAATTCTTTATGGTTTTGGACAGACCTTATTTCTGTATCAAAGAAAGGCTCTATGCTTCGTAATTTATTGTATCCTCTGGTTCAAGTAAGTGGTCACTAAATTGTAATCATTTTTCCTTTGCAATAATTATATTTATATATTTATATAGATAACAATTGGAGTCATTAAGTTAATACCAACCATGCAATATTATCCATTGAGATTCCATTGTGTAAAGATGTTAATCAATATATCTAGAGAAACAGGCAAATTCATTCCTACATTGCCATTGCTTCTAGAGGTGAAAAATGAATTAAAACGTATTACAGAAGTTAATGATTATTATAGCTGTTTTGAAAATTCTTATCTTCTTTTTTTCAGATTCTGGATACATACAATTTTAATACAAGGCACAAAGTAGTTTCGATGAAACCTCTTTCACTTATATGTATGCTAAGAGCTTCAAAAAAGCAAACACAAGAAAATGGTTACAAGGACGCCATTATTGAAAATATATATGAACTTGTCTTGGAAGGTGCTGCAAAAGATAGCGCTTGTATATATTTTCCCGACATGTATTTCTTTTGCATATATAAGGTATGTGATGGAACCTATTATAAATTATTATAATGAAATTATTTTTTATTTTTTTCAATATGTATAGTATAAATGTATAGGAAACTTTAATATAAAATGAAAAGTAAACGAGGCTCTTATTTAGTAATAAATAATTTTTTTGAGTATCCTAAGTTCTTCAAAAGTTAGCCATAAATGCGTTTAAATTTTTTTTAAAATTTAGATTCATTAATTATGTATCAATTTCAATAATATTTTAGATTAAAGCATTCCTGAAGAAGTGTCATGTGGCAGTTTACTGTCGTAAGATAAAGCAATTATTAAATAAAATTGAAGAAAGCATTAAGTTCCTTGAAACAGAAAGAGCAAAACAAGTCTTTGATTTAAAGGATCTTCCAAAAATCGAAGCTTGGGAAACTAAGATCAGGAGTGCAGGAACACCTGTGAGTAAATTTTATGATTCTTGGGTGAAAGTTCATCAAGAACAACAGTTGAAGTTGATTACACAAAATGATCAAGAGGCAGCAGATTTCAAATTACCTAAAATGAAAAAATCTAAGAGATTTAAAAACAGACAGGACGACAGCGATGAAAACAGCGATCTTGAGATACCAGTTGAGGAGATGGAAAGGAGGCTTCAGAAGGCAAAGAAACCAAAAAAAATGAAAGTGAACAAAGACAAGAAGGAAGATATAAAATTACCTACGGACAATACAGATATAGTGCAAGATATTAAAGTCAGTGACTGGGATTAAAATTGAAAGTTTTTATATACAAATATCTTTGTAAAGTTATCGTCGAAATGACTTTTTTTTTGTTATCAAGTATTTAATTCACTGTTTTTTTAAAATGATACTATCTAGAATTTTTATACGATTAAAAATATTATGAATACTGTATATTCATAAAGTCTGCAAAATATAATATTGTAAATAAATTTTAAATACAAATGAATTTTATAACTTGAATATTGTTCTATTAGCAATAAATTTATAATTTCTTTTAAGTTTCTACTGAGAAAGCCACCACAAGAGTTCGAGCTCACAAACATTTTTAGCTTAGCAGTTCGAAAGACTTTTATAATTAATATAATTTTTATAGAAGATAAATTCTTCATATATTTCAAGTCATCTAAAAAAATTTCTTTTTTCCTATTATAAGTTTTAGTTAAGACTTTTCTGCTCCAAATTTGTAATTTATGAAAATTTTCCTACATATATTAATAATAAATATAAATTTCTATAAGATTAAATTTTTATTTTTGTAACTATCATGTATATTATACTAAAAGTATAATATATATATATATTTATATATAATCTTTGAACAATAACTACAATAATTTACAATAACGTGTCGATATATCGAGTAAAACTTTTCCTTGTTATAAATAAAAACTATAATTCCAAATCCAAGATTAAGACTTGTTCGACATTCAATTCATCGAGCCACCGATGCAGCTGTGCATCCAAAACAACTTCAACAAAACAATCAGCATCCGAATGCCACCCCCCACTCGCTACCCCCATATATATCAGAACCGCGCGGAGCTCGCGGAAGCACCGCGCGCTGCGCAAGACGGATTCGATTCTTTAAAAGCCGCAGCTGGCTATTTTTAATCTTTCGCGGCGCGCGTGGAAGCTCGCACGCGAGACCGAGAGGAAGAGAGGTAGAGAGAGAGAGAGAGAGAGAGAGAGAGAGAGCGAGAGAGAGCGAGAGAGAGAATGAGAAAGAGGAAAGAGAACAAAAAGAGAATGCAAGTAAAGAGAGAGAGAGAGAGAGAGAGAGAGAGAGAGAGAAGAGAGAGCCCTGCAAGTCCGGGAGGAAAAGGCTTTCACGCGCGCGGGTCTCCGCGTCGTCCAAAGTAAATCGGACATATAGCCGCGCTGGGCCGTAGTGTAGAGTAGCGCGGGAGAGGTGCGCGCAAGTCAGATACATACATATATACATATATAATATACACGTGAATTTATATAGAGTAGAAAGCACCATATTCAGAAACTTGTTTTCTCTTCGCAAACCGGTAATCGCTTTTACCGATTCTCACGTACGTACATTTACATAGTATATATATGCTTGCATGGAGTTCAGCGGCATATATATATATATTGCTTTCGTTTTTTTTCTCCGCACTTTTTGGATGTATTTTCTCTTAAGCGCTGGCGCGGCCACTATTATATATATATATATATATATATATATATATATATATATATATATATATATATCGTTTGCGCACAAGGAGCTTGTGGGTGTTTTTTTCTGTATTTTACAGTGTATTATATATATTGTATAATAAAGGGTGTATGCTATGGATAGAATGTGGAAAAAAAGCGAAAGAGCAAAATGAAAGAGAACTGTTTTGTAATCCGCTGTTTTTGTTATGCCACGTGCGGTACATGGCTTTTTCATGTGTGTGTGTGTGTGTGTGTGTGTGTGTGTGTGTGTGTGTGTGTGTAGGAACAGACCGTTATACCCTTGCGCGTTATTTTTATATATTAGGAATTGTATTTTTATATATAGGGAAATCGATGATATTAGAATTTACATAGGATTAACTTACATACTGCAAACGCAAAATGCAAACGATTTTCTGATATTAGGTAAACATGGAACCTTGTCGATTGACGAATTTACATTCTATTGTCATCGTCCGCTTAAAAAGAAAGCTCGAAAAGCTCTCAAAATAAACTTTAACGGCCATTTTAACAATGGAAGCCGAGGTGGCGGGCGAGTCTGAACTTGCGGTATCGTAATTTAACAGAAAAAGTCAATTGCGCAGGGATATATAAATATCAATTTATAAAATACATTCGAACATTATCGGCGAGACGATTATCGGCTGTTTGAAGTTATATTATAGCTGATAATAAAAGATTAATTTCTTTTTTTTTCTTTTTAATAATAATCAAAGTAATCCGCGTAAAATTAGTTAAAATAAATATATGTAAATGTTAATAAGCATATAAACAATTAGATCGATTAAGACTGAAAACGTGCTGTCGGTCTGAAAATATATTATAATCATAATTAAAATGCACATGTTATGTTTTTGTTTACAAATGTAAAAACTATTTTTAGTCAAAAAGGGAAGTACAAACTTCATACAATAAAATTATATTTCTTAGATACGTACGATGAAATGTTTTTAGTGTTTATCTCAACGCTTACCTAATGTTTTAAAATAAGTCAATTTTCGTTCGTCGTTATTCTGACCGGTGTGAAACGCACGTAAAGTTTCTATATCTATATCAATATATTTTCCTTGCGTTTTAGTTCTTTCTTAGAACTGAGAGTATATGTATCTTGAAAGTTCGTTCATTTTTGAAAATAAATAATAATCGCAAGAAAAATTTGATAAGTGTTGATAATCATAATTCTTGAATGTGCACTATGTGCGCGCACGTGTTTTGGGGGATGAGAACGTGTATATATATATCTGTATCTGTATATGTTTGCATAAGCGCATGTATAAATTTAAAACATAGTCGCATTAATCTAAACGTGAACAATTTCTAATATTTATTTTTTCAGATTTATTTTTTCATGACAAAATTAGATTTAAAAGCTTAACGATTAAAAAAAAAATATATATATATATATATATATATATGTGTGTGTGTGTGTGTGTGTGTTTTCGAACAAAATATATTAAACATGTTTATATTATTAAAATAACAAAAAAAAAAAACAAAAAACAACCAATAATACAAGAACACGTATTGTAGAATCTAGATTGAGGATATGGATTTTAAAATCAAAAGCCCAATCATAATAATAGAATTCAAAATTTTTGCCTCCACCTGAACTGAAATTAGCCAATAAACGTTGTGTAAAATGTAAATGAACTATTATTTCATATTTATTTAAATGTAAATCCTGATCATATATGTGCTTTATTTATGCGCATCAATTTCTGTTCATCCAATAATAAGTACAATACATTTTTTAAAAAAAATTTAGTACTTTATTACCTTGTTCGAGCACTTTTTGGTTTAAAACGATATATCTGGTTAATCTGGTGAGTATGTATTTCAACATTTTATCGAAGATTCGTTTTTTTTTCGTGAAAGAAATGAAACTATATTAATATTATTATTGAATGGAACTATTTATTTCATTCCGTTTCTCTTATTGCTCGATACGTATGTTGCCATGCACATCTGTTTTTGACGAATATTATCAAACCACAGCTCAGATTTATTTTTACTTTATAAACGAGTTATATTGTAATGCGTTTATATTTCTAACCTATGCGAAAATATAAAAATATATATTATTTACTGCTGAATAGAAAAACAGCGAGATTATTATAATGCTATATAATAATAATAATAATACTGTTATTTTATTTGTATATATATATATATATATATATATATATATATATATATAGATATGTATATATATAAATATAAATATAAATAAAATTGTGCGCGTGACGTTTTTATTTTGACTTTATCGATTGAATAATTAGTGCGGACAAAGTACATTCATTGGAGCTTAAGCGTGAATAGCATGAATATTCAAAAAGTAAAAACGTTGCTCTAACGAAACCAGTTATTCTTATTGGACGCCGCTCCATTAAGCTTTGCGTAAATTCACAAACAATGTCAGAAAATTTAGTAAGGAATCTTTGTTTGGCTCAGATTTTTATAAAAAAAAACAGCTTTAACAGCTCAATTATTATAAAATCAAACAAAAGATAAAAAGTAAATAGAATTTAATAAGTGGTACAAGATTTTTTTTTGCTTTAAGAGGATTTTTATCTATCATCCGTTGCTCCTGCTAATATAACACCTCGCGCAAAGATTTGGACAAGCAGGACTGAATTTACAAAAGGAATTTTGGGGTTTAAGCCTCACCACAAAGTTGGTACCCCACATATCTTAGTTAATATTAATAATTTTCAATTATTATTTTTTTTTTAAGAAATAAAATTGAATAATATTTAGAGTTTTAGGCAGGTGAAACTGGTATATTCAAACTGATTTGTTCTCTATTCAGTAGTGAAGGATTTATCTTGTCAGACACAGGCCGTTGATTGCTAGATTGACTCGTTGTATTTGAATCTGCGAACGTTAAACTCTTATTCATTGCCTCGTCTAAATGATTTCGTGGATTTTAACAGTATACGAGGCAATTGGGCATATTGCTCGTTAAGCGCATAACAAATTACGCGCTTATTTTTGTTCTTCTATTCTAACCCGGCGATCGCATTAATTTTATTTTTTCATTCTGGAAGATTATAAGTTTACGATTTCATTTATAATTTTACTTTTCAATTTTGACCGATTCCGAGGAATTGCGCAAAACGGCGAAGAAGCGCTCGCGAACGTGCCATCAGATTTCGGTGGAATTCAACAATATTCCTGGCGTATTATAAATGCTCGTTTATCAATTACTGAACACTGTTGAAAGTTGCCCATTGTTTTTCAACGCTAGTAAACTATGCCCGCACGATTTCAAGTTTCACACCGTTAGCGTGGTTTGACAATTTTTAATTCGTATACAGAGAGGGGCGTTAATTGAAAATTTTTCTGTTTCTAGTAGGATAAACCCCCCCCCCCTCCGCCACGGCCCTCGCCAACTTTTCACAAAGTGCCTCGAGACGTATCGATACGGCGCAACTCAGAACGACGCGTACAATCGGGGGGGGGGGGATGTATTTATTTGGGGCAAAAGATCTTTATTAAATTCGTGAGCTCCGATACGCCGAGAAAAATTTCAAGGCACCTTGTGCTTTAAACTTATGCAGCGATTATTTTAGCGCGGCAAACACTGTTTCGGACCAACCAATATAAAAGCCTTGGCGATCCAAACAGAATCTGTTTGATTTTTTTTTTCTCAACATATACGTCGTACACGCTTGTTTTTTAAAAGTCCTCTCTTCGCATAATGAAAGATACGTGAGAATCGTGGTACGTGAGTTCAGAAAATTACATAACTTGTGCACAGCTTAGTCGGGGATGGGCTTGCGGTTTAGTATTTAAATTTACTATCGATACACATTTTCCATGGGTTTCTATATCTGATTTTTCATGCATTCAGGCTAGCTATATCTCGTTTTATTCGGCAAGTTTTATACGGCTTCTGTATACGCCATTTTTCTATTTTTTTTTTGTTGGAATTTGTCGTTTTTATGCACTTTGTATTCGAAGTGAAATAATAGCCACTACGTAAAAACAATAATGTCTATCTATTAAGTTTCATTTAAATCGGTTATTTAGCGTTTACTAATGTTGCATTCAAGTGCCACACTCTTTTAATGCTTTTGTAAAGCTAATATACAATTAAAGTTTCTATTATAAACGTAATTAGCCTCGCTAAATTCATCGTCCTAATTGCACGGAGCCTCCTCGTATCCAACGCACATCGCGATTTATCGTCGCAATAAATCTGGTTCTGCACGGGGGTCCTCATTTAACGCGTCCCCGTACGAACACGAGTGTACTTGTCCCGAAAGGCAAAAGAATATTGTACGGGCAAAATAACACGAGGAATAACGTCGACGCACCCCCCGCGAAAATCGCCACTGAATTGCCAACAGAACCAGCGAAAACTGTAGCGTAATTCAAAATTTTACATATAAAACTAACGCGTTTCTCGTTTTTGCGCGGGAGACCGTAGAGCTAAATTCGTAATTTTATACTTGGAAAAAACTACACGAGAATTGTGGCGTTCAAGTGTTCGCCGCCACGATCGCGAATTGCGTTGCCGTTCGTCGCTCTGCTCTGGCAATGCGCGTTACTTAACGCCGCCAATCGTGAATTGGTAATTTTTCGTGCGAGTCTGCGTCGGAGCGGGAGGCGGGGCGGAACGTCGATGTTTAATATAGTATATAAAAAAATGCGGCATAGCGCGAGAAAAAGCCGCGTTCGCGCCCATCTCCCCCCAATAGCGCGCGCGTACGAGTGCGCGTTGAGAGTCAACAATAGCCTCTCTCTTGCTCTCTCGCTCTCTCTCTCTCTCTCTCTCTCTCTCTCTCTCTCTCTCTCTCTCTCTCTCTTTTCTCTCCCCCAAAGCCAAAGAGCCTCTCTCGGGACATCCCGGGCCGAGCCTCGCGCATTTTGCGAGACATACGCGTTAAAGAGAAATCTCCGCGCGCGATCGGCCGCCGCCGCGCGCGATTCCCCTCAATATCCACACACACAAACACATACACACACATATGTATATATATATACATAAAAGCGCGCACGCGCATTGACTATATATATATATATATATGTGTGTGTGTGTGTAAGTAACATACTCCGTCGCGTTTTCCCGCTCGACATCCCGGCCGCGCGCGCGTAATTTTTTTTTTTTTTACAAGTCCGCACAATCTAAAGGTAAAGTCAGTGCAGCGCGATCTGCCGTTCTGCCCCGAGCCGCGGTCGAGGAGGCGGAGGTGGCCGAGGAGGCGGAGGAAGAGAGGAGCGGTTGATAAGGGGCTGCGAGTGCATCGGCAGCGCATCGGCGTCAGTGTGGTATATACAGTGCGCGGCGCGGCTTCTCCGCGGCCAGCGCGCGGCGGCTTCATATATAGCCATTATCATGAGGAGGAGCACGCAGATGAGCGACAAGTAATTGTATATATACATATATACATATACACGCACATACAGACACAGCCGCGCGTAGTAATGCGCACGTGCGCGCAGGAAATTCGCCCCGAATCCCGCGGTCTCTTGTGTACAACTTTATGCTCTTCGATTTACTCATATATGTATACACGTATATGGTACTTGTTGTGGCTAAATGTGGAGAACTTTACCATTAGTGTGTGTCTCAGTGTGTGCCTGTGCATGTGTACGTGTTTATGTAGAACTTCCACATGAATATAATATTGAGTACTATATGAATGGGGAGTGCGAATTTATCGGGGTCTCGCATCCATAGCTATATATTATAGGGACGTATCGTAAAAATCCCGCGCTCGATTCGAGGAATTTTCCCGTCGACTTAAAATACATACATGCATATGTATATATATATATATATATATATATATATATATATGTATACATATACACACATATCTGGTTCATTTTTGCCGATAGCCCGCCGCGCCGCCCCCTTCGATGCCAACTCCGCGGGCCAGCCCGCGCGTTTTGCGAATCCCCCTTGCTTCTCTTCACCCCCGCGCTTGGCGGGCCGAATTATGTCAAGTGGCTTTCAAACATCGAAAGGAGAGAGGGAGAGAGAGAGAGAGAGAGAGAGAGTATTTATTTTTAGTATATGTGCCCGCACCGATTACTCTCTCTCTCTCTCTCTCTCTCTCTCTCTCTCCTGTTCGCCGACGCGAATTGCAAATCGACGCGAAAATTAAGTCGGCGAAAATAGCCGGTAAACCCCGCTTGCGAGTATATATGCCGGGACGAGAAGCCTATTTATCTCTTTTCTCTCTCTGTCTCTCTTTCTCTCTCGA
The DNA here is from genome assembly GCA_018907035.1 of Sycobia sp. Sy_11. Lineage (NCBI taxonomy): Eukaryota > Metazoa > Arthropoda > Insecta > Hymenoptera > Epichrysomallidae > Sycobia > Sycobia sp. Sy_11. Next base: position 488,343 of record JACCIC010000132.1, read on the forward strand.
TATCGTGTACGAGATGTATAGAAAAAGAAGATGAAATAAAAAAGAGAAAAAATTTAACCGAAGAAAAATTAAAGACAGTGAAAGAGAGAGAGAGAGAGAGAGAGAGAGAGAGAAGAGGAGGGAGGGGTGAAGAACGAGCTAGGTTTTATTTTCGTATACGCAGCACGAATATATTTATAAGCAATCGGCGATTCGGCGCGGCCCAACGATACCCGGACTCTTTCTACTTGCTCCCGAGCGCGTAGCGCTACTTAGTACCGTGCGCTCTTAGCATTTGTACACGTTCGAAATTTCGTTTACCGCCGGCTGCCGCGGCTTATACTCGCGATTCCCTCCTCTCGCGCTCTTATTCCCTTGGATTTTTTTTTTTTTTTCATTTCGCCTCGCGTATCTCTTTCCCTTCTTTATTTTGTAAACGCGATTTTTTTACTGTTCGACGGTTTGCGAGAGGGGCGGGGGTGGGTAGGGGGGAGGGGAGGGGGGAAACCTGCTCTCGCTCGGCTAAAAATAAGGCCGCGCGCGACCACGCGCTCCCGGCGCGTGCGTCGACTGTCGAAGCGTTCCCCCGGTGAGCGAACGCGTGCGTGTCGCTCTCCTCCCCCCTCGCCATTCTCTCTCTCTCTCTCTCTCTCTCTCTCTCTCTCGCTCTCCCCTAGAAGAACCTACCGAATCTCGTCGCGCGGCCTCGCCTCATCCCTTTTCCACTTAAGCCGCCGCGTCCTCCAAGGATTTTGCCCACGCGCGGACGCCATAACGCGCGCGCGTAGGTGCCTTTGACCCTTGATTTTGAACCGCGGCGCCGCGCTTTAAAGACGGGGATATGTACCCCGCGGCGGGACCGGTTCGCCCGCGTCGATCGACGCCGAGGGCAGCCCCGCGTTCCTTCAATGTTTCGCCATTAAAGCCGCCGCTCTGCCGGCAAATATATATATAGATGTCTATGAGTTTCTTAATATATAAATAGAATGGAAATATAACCTAGGCAGATTTTCGAAAATTTGTTTAATACGCGCGCGCGCGCGCGTCTCTTCCGACAATTTCGAGCAGAACGTCAGGCGTGCCGATTTCATACGAGCTGGTCAAAAATATAGCGGGGTAAAAATCTCAGCGCGAGAAACGCCGTTGTTGGAAAAGTAACAGAGAAAATAAAAAAAAATTCCTAAGATAGCTTATTAATAATTGGAAAAATGATGTACGGAGATAGAAGTAAGCACTGTTATTTTTAAGATTTTGATGTAAAATTTTGATATTGATTAATTTTCAAATTGCCAGCCGAATAATTGAAATAATAATATTTGACGATGTAAGCTCGAGCGCGAGATTACGCAGCGGACGATTTCACTGATGTAGAAAAATTAAAAATAGTCAGATTAATATATAAAAAACCAATTAGATGTAGAAAGCATAAGTTTGCATTTTTATCAATATTTAATCGGCTATTATGGTAAGCAGGCAAAATGAAGAGTAATCTACTGAAAACTACAATATTTACATTTATTAAATAAACATTAAGTTCACGGAAACGTTCTATAATTGTTCTTAAAACTATTTATATTGCTTTCTAAGTAAGTGAAAATTAAAAAAAAAAACATTTTCAACCCTCATTCGGTAAAAACTGAACTTGTTCTCAATTTATTTTGTATAAATTAAACAATTCTTTTTGTAATGGTTGCGGAAAGCTTTATAAAAGAATTTCAGAATACTGGTACGGAACAAAACGATTGAAAAGTGATAGATACGTTATTATATAGAACAGATATAGATATACTATTTATAAAATAATTATCGATATATTATTATATAGAATAGTCACTTAATCAATTATATATGATTCAATTGAGAAAAATTTCACGCGTAACGTTCATCCTATCAATTCCAATAAAATTCCGATTAATTGAATTTAAAAGCAACTTCTGAGACATTTTCAGATTCTTTCATGCGATTTCATCAAAAATGTTTACTTTTATTGCTTTTCGATACATATTAATTAAAAAATACACTGTTTACGTAAAGTTTTTAAATAAAATAATCACTTTTATAAACACTATTCAAGATATGTAAGTTGTTGTTCTAAAATAGTTTTTAGAATTGTTTTTAAAATTGTTTTAAAAAATTTCAAATTATGATTCGACAATGTTATCTAAGTTGTTTCTGCTTATTTTTTTTTTTTATTTTAATGCTCAAATATTCACGATAATGTATATTTTAAGGTTTTTCGAGTTATTGAGTAAGCAAAAACTCCAAAGAAGTCAGTGTAAATTTTATAATAAATTATGGGTAGAAACGATTTAACTTTATAATTAACGTTATAATGAAGAGTAACATTAACTTCATATACTAATTACTTAATATTCGATATAATACTATATCGTATCTATAATAACCTAGCAGTGGCTTTTTCTGCTGCCGACACACTGTTCCACCAGCTACCTAGTCATTTTATATATAATACCTAAAAGACACAACGCACTTAAATGAATAGTATAAGAATAGATTTATATAGAGTTAGATCAATTCTATAAATTCGAATCTCTTACTGTCCAGAATCGAAATATTCCAAAGGATATTGAAAGTATGATATTCTTATATAAATTGCAGGACGAACACGATGCGCCTTATACACTAATTCCTTTCCTTCTATATCCAAATTCAACAGAGGCCGATTTATTCTAAAAGTCAGTAAATTCAATTATTGAGTAATAAATAAAGTTGTCCGAGTATAATGGACGAAATTTATTTATTAACTAATAATTATTATCGACTACAAATCGAAAACAAATCTCAATTGTACGTAATACGCTCAATATTATGTATTCGAACCGTTTTATTGGTTTCGGAATTTTATTACGCGCGCGCGTTCACGGAATAGCAAATATCGATAGTTAAATTTAGTCGGCAGTAGATGGCCGTACAGTGTTGAGCGCGCAATGAAACATTGATATTTCTGCTCGAAATAAGAGAAACGGACGGTTTTAAAGAAAAAAATTATAACAAAAAAAAAAAAAAAAAAACAGAAAAAAACAACCAAGTTTTTCGACTAACGCACGCGAAAGAAAAATAAAGTGTGTTATTGAAAATTTAACTCGGTTTGCTTTATTAATTGGAGGTCATGCTTATACAAGGATAACGCTATGCCAATGTGTCACTCACCGAATTGGACGAAATTCAACGTACACCTATATATATATATATATATATATATATATATATATATATATATATATATATATTCAACGTTGAAAAATACTGAACACGAGTTCTTTTTTCAATCTGCCCAAGATGTTTTTTAGGGATGATAAGCAATCCTATGAAGTAAGAATTTTTTCCAATACCTTTTTGATGGTATTTGCCCCTTCAAGTCATCTTAAGCAGATATATATATATATATATCGAGTTTTTTATACTATATATACTGAGACTCTTCCAATCTAGTATAATAATCATTAATGTAGTTATTTATATAACATTTGAAAATAATTGCTTTTAGGGTAACTTTTTTGGAATATTTTTGATCCTCATCCTCCCGAAGAGCTTTTTCCGACGATACAAAAAGTATATATCCGGCTTATGGTCCAATGCTTAATAGGTTTATATTGGATATATATCAAATTTTGCGATTGATATTAAATATTAATATAGTATATTTAATACATTTGTTTATACGGATACGTTTGTAGTCACTTGCGTTACAGCTTATTCTTTGAGATATTAATCTGAATAATTTCGAATTGAAATTTTAAAGAAAGTATATATATTAATATAATTTACCAGTAACGTACTTGTAAGCGTTATTCAATATTCTATATATATATATATATATATGTATATGTATATGTATATGTATATGAATCGCCGACAGCTAAACCGTCGAAAGAAAAACACTGAATCGCGCTGCGTACGCGTCGCAGTCGTCGCTTCGGCTTGCACCTTGAAACAATCGCACATTCATTTATATATGTGTACGCTTGTTCCTAATTACACGGCATGCTCCAGAACTTTCAAGCCACTGTACATAATGTATATACTCTTTTACTCTCTTCTCTCTCTCTCCCTCTCTCTCTCTCTCTCTCTCTTCGCCTCTCCCAAATAAAGGCTGCTCTGGCAATTGGATTGAGAAAAGGAGAGGAAGAGGAACACACACACGCACACACACACAACAATTTAAAAAAATACGAAAAAGTAGAAGAAGAACAAGAAGACGGTGGAGCATAAGATAAATAGCGATACACTACGCAACCCGAAAAGCCGGGCACAAAAATAACTCTCTCGGATGCGAACACGCTCGAGAGAGCGCGTATATATATATATATATATAATTGATATGAGAGAGAGAGAGAGAGAGACAGAGAGATGGAACATGATCGAAGGGAATATTCGAACGATGGAGCGCACGCGGATGAGCTTTTAAGCCTGGACTTCGGAGTTTTGGATGCAATATCTTCCTCCTCGCTTATGCGAGCTCGCACGCCGTGAAAGAAAAAATCGTAAAATATTGACGAGGCGCTGGTTTCTGCATCTTTTCGGTATAACCTATAATTATTCGGTTGGTGGAACGAATATAGTTTAATTATATTATTATTATTATTATTATATTATATAATATAATAAATTTTTATTCCACGTGCTACACAGACTGATATATATATATATATATATATATATATATATATATATATATATATATGTATATATGCGGATCACAAAGTTAGTATTTAATATAGAGAATGGACATTTACGATTCCTCGGATTCACGCCAGTCTTTTGCGACGATTCGTCGAATGAATTGTATATAAACCAAATCTTGGATATGCAGTGAAATCAGAGATGTGACTACGTGTTGTGCATATACACACACACACACACACACACACACACACACACACACACACACACACACACACACACACACACACATATATATATATATATACACGAAATAGTAAGACGAAAAATTGAGCAAAAAAATTGTTGACGACGAGCTTGAAAAACCTTTTGTTTTTTTTTACCATTTTTGGATAGATAAATATTTGTAAAAATTGTAATTCACTCAAATCAACAGGAAATCGATAAAATATATTAGTTTTCTAGTAGGCAAATAAAATTATAAGAAATGTGCTTTGAAAATTCTTAAAAATATCCAATAATAATTTTGAGAAAATTCATAATTTGGTGGAATTATAATATTAATCAGAAATTCTATATAAATATTATGTATTAAACATCAAAGGTTTGTTACGTATTGCCAATACTAAATTCTCTACTAAAACTGATAAAAACAACTGAGAGATGGGGGGAGGTAGAAGTAGAATAGAGATCCACGTTATAATAGATTATTTAAAAACTGCTCAATGATTTTGTTAAAGAAACTATAATGTATATTCAATGATTATAGCCTGAAAGGCTACAGAGTTTCCTATATAGGAAGGATTAGATTCTCAATATTCTCACAGCGTATTAATCTAATTTTGCAATTGAAATTTTCATATCTGCAATGATAAGTATATGGATGAACAATTTTTTTAAAGTAAAATATGGGTGTTTATTGTTAAATTATTTATAGGTTGTACTATATCTTATAATGCCATAGTATACTTTAAAAAGTAGCATAAACGTGATAGGATTTTTTCTTTACAATTTAATTAAACAAATAGTGTAAAAAAGAAATTAAATAAAAATAATTTTTTGCATAGATTTATTTCTCTTAATAATTGCTCTGCATGTACTTTGTTCAAAAACAACCATCATTACAGCCATAAATGAATGTTTTCATATCCTATTTAATTTTTATTATTTTGGTCCATTCTTTATGATTGATGCTGATTGATGATGTTTGATTTATGATGATCGATTTACTATTTCAAAATGACAAAATCAATTTCAATTTGTCTTGTTGTTCTTTAGGGTCAGGCATACAATGAAAACTTTTTTACAGCAATCTGCCTTTATAAAACCCCTTCGCATATGTGGAGAGAGCTCCAGGATGCTTTTTTCACAGATTTAACTCGGCTATAACACTATTCATGTTTCAATTGTATATATATCGGAGGTTTTTTTTTTTAAAGAAATTTTTAAAGAACTCTGAAATTTTACTAATCTGAACACTACTTTTTCTGTAGCAACCATGGCTGTCATTTTTTTAGTTCTCCTCTCCACCGCTAGTATCGCATATAATATTTAAATCATATTTCAATTGTTGTGTATACTCTATAGTAGAGTATAGTTTTATTTTTTATCTGATTTGCATGAATTTGTTTAAACATTATTTTTGTATTGATTGACTATGTTTGTGTTAACGATATGAAGACGATTGGTTCTTTAATAAATGTTACAATATAATTTTATTATAATTATGTGATTTATAATTTAAAAAATTTCAAAAATCTTAACTGAGAAGGAAATACAAGACTTAAGCATAAAAAAATAACACCGTTAAATAAATGTTTAAATTGTAAAGTAAGTGGTAAAAGTAGCAAAGAATCTGAATGGCAATAAAAAATTAAATAAGTGATAAATTATTGCTTCAATCACCATTGTTGTATATATTAACAATTTAAAATTAGTAATAAGCTTGTCTATTAATAAACGAGTAATCATTTTAAAATCATAAGTTTTTCTAATTCCAACAATTGAATTATGCAAGTTTCTATTATAAAGATTGCATTAAAAAACATTGTAACAGTGTGTTTCTAAAATTAGATCGCCTATTTATTATGTTTTTGAAGAGCCAAGCAGGTGGCTTGGGGAGAAATATATATACTGAAGAAGTTCAGTTGACGATACTTACAGATTTAAGATTTAGACAAATTCTTTTAACTCAATCAATAAATAAATAAATTATATTATTTATGAATTCACCATCTTATCCATGCAATGATAGATATTTATTTATTCTTATTTTATATTAACTATATGTGCATTTAAAACTTATGTATATAATTCATTAAACAAATTCTATTTATTGAACGTTTTCAAAACTAAATAAATAGTTTTAAAATATTATTTTTTATTGATATAACACCACAAGATAAATCTTAATCGTTCCATCAATAAATTTAAATTTTTTACGAATAAGATAGTTTTTGAGTTCTAATTCCAGTTATTTATAATTTCATAACTATACAATTTTAAATAAAGAAGGATTTTAATGGAAGTGAAGTATTATTTGCGCAGACATTGATCTGAAGAAAAAGTTGAAAGAACTATAAGTCGAATGTGTTATTCAATTTTTAAATATTATTGATTGAATGCTATGATAAGCATATAGCGATTATAATAGAATTGTGTCAAATAAATATAATCGTTCGAGCTAAATATTTTCATAATTAGAAACGGGCATCATAAGAGGAAATTTTTTAACTGATGTACCTACACTATACAAACGTATCTCCATAGTTCTTAAGCACTGCTTTCCATTGTATTTATAAATTCGTTCATACCGATGCCTTAAAATTATTATTCATATGCTTTTCTTTAGCACATATAATTGTTATTCATACTTTTATTTATTTACATATATATACATATATACATATATATATATATATATATATATATATATATATATATATATATATATATATATAGTAAAATCATGATGTAATCTTATAATTCCAGACTTCGAATTTTTTTCGATTTTCATCCGACCTATTCTGTATATATACAAAAGATCAAAAACACGCCAAATGGTTTTTTCGAAGATTCGAAAAAATAAATATCCTCACACTGATTCCACCAGTCCCCTATTTTGTATACGAATAGTACGATGAAGTCTCCAGAAGAAATAAGTTCAATATATTCTGATATATTAAAGTATATATAGAAAGAATGATACACCCCCCCCTCCGCGCGCGCGCACACACACACACACACACACACACACACACACAACACAACACACACACAGAGCAGAGAGAACAGAGAGAGAGAGAGAGAAGAGAGGAGATAGAGAGAGCAGAGAGAGAGAGAGAGAGAGAGAGAGAGAGAGAGAGAGAAGGAGAAGAGAGAGAGAGAGAGAGAGAGAGAGAGAGAGAGAGAGAGAGAGAGAGAGAGAGAGAGAGAGAGAGAGAGAGAGAGAGACAGAGAGAGAAATATTACCGATGGCTGGTCCCTGATTTAGCGCCTGCGCTGCTTGTCTTGCGCATTCATACAGCAGCACTGGCCTACTGCGTATTACGTTACGACAGATAAATTTAGCGATTCTTTTATACGAAGAAGCCTCGGGGTAGCGAGTATATAGAAAGTCAGAAAGAATTAGAGAGAGGGAGAGAAAGATAGAGAGAGAGAGAGAGAGAGAGAGAGTGAAAGACAGAGATAAAGCAGAAACAGAGACAGAGAGAGAGACAGAGAGAAAGAGAGAGAGAGAGAGAGAGAGAGAGAGAGATAAAGAGAAACAGAGACAGAGAGACAGAGACAGAGAGAGAGAGAGAGAGAGAGAGAGAGAGAGAGAGAGAGAGAGAGAGAGAGAGAGAGAGAGAGAGAGAGAGAGAGAGAGAGAGAGAGAGAGAGAGAGAGATCTCTGAGCTATACCAATGCCCATATGCGCACGATAGACGCGGGGGATTCATTGGCCCCTTGGATCGCCATCGATATATAATTGTTCGAAAATCAAGATCTCCACCCCCCTATAAAGGTGCCGCGAAAACGATCCACAGTGGCTTGTGTCAATAGAATATGTGCGGAAAGATACATGTGCGGGAGAAGAATAGAAGTATAAATTCGATCGAAATCCATTGCTTTAGGGGGTGGGGGCGAGAATAGAAATTCGCATTAATTGTTTTCGCTCAGGAATAGAAACTCCTACTATAGTCATCTATGTAGACTACCATTCGACTAAAAGAGGCTTTAAGTGCAGCCCTGCTCAATAAATCTTTTGTACATGCATTTAATGAGCTGGATCGTTATGAAGCGAAGTCGAGAATGAATGGAGAGAGAGAGAGAGAGAGAGAGAGAGAGAGAGAGAGAGAGAGAGAGAGAGAGAGAGAGAAAATGAGTGAAAGGGGAAAGAAAACTCTGCCTCGAGATACTACACCGCTACTGTAATTGGCTGCTGAGTGCAACGAAAGGGTTTAAGGTCAAGTGTATCGGATTTCATGTGTAATTGGATCTCATTCCCTTTAGCTGGATGTACATGGACAAATTCTGAATCGCTGAAACACTCGTAAATTTATTTATGTGGCTCTTTACTATATACTGCATTATTTATAAAGCCACTTATCAGTTCGAAGCATGTATGCATAAAGGGCTTTTTTGTAAACGATAATAATTTATAATTATTAGAACAACTTTGATAAATATAGAATTTTCTTTTAATTTAGTAAATCGTATTTTAATCTAATATATAATCTGCATACTACATATACTCATGAAATATACAATTATTAATGGGTTGATAGAAATTAATGATTGTATAGAAGCACTTGTGGGTGACTAAAATAGTACATTTTAATATGATTGTGAAAGTTGATTATTTACCTTGTGAGTCAGTTTACTAGGTGAAAATTAATTGAAACACTAGTAACTCTATTTTTTACCACGAATCATTCGCAAAACTATGTGGAAGTTATGATTTTGTAGTTAGAGTAGTGAAAAATGATTGTAGACAGTTTATAGAAAAAATATTACCTATCAACTACGCCAAAATCTTAAATTATATGCAAATAAAACTTCTATATTCCAGCATTAAAAATATTATAGAGGGTAGCAAGGTAGGAGAAGCAAGCTCTGATTTCAGCTGTAAGGAGAATCGTTGACTCGATAGTATAAACGTGCATGATTTATAGATTAGAAAGATTGTAAGCCTTATACTGATAGTACCAATTATATTTTGTATCTCTTCTTAACGCGAAAATGATTCCATTCACAGGCTTGCACTCTCCATTTATATAACATATGTTTACGATTAAATTTCATTCAAAGTAACGTTAGTCTGATGAATTTAACTAGATCAACCGTTTGGTTTCCTATGCAGCACTAAGTCAATTCTGATGCAATGTTGCATTTGTCGATCAAAAGAGTCGGTTCCACTGTCAAATTCATTCGGGCGTTTGTAAATATCAGTTCATCACTGATTTAATGGGTATCTGGCTTGATCATCATTTCAATCACCAATCCATATGTCCTCAATTTCAAAATACTCTTGTTGAGAATTAAGTAATTTTTAAGAAACAAGTAATAAGCGTCCCGATTAAATATGGAGTAAAATTGGTTTTCATTAGCAGAAAAACAGTGATTTTTTTAATAAAGTGTCTAATTTTATATTGACTGCATCAAGCTCCGTGGCACTTTTTGAATAATAAAAGTAAATTAAAATAATTGAACAAAGAATGTAAAAGTGCTATATTTAGAGGTCGCTTATTTAATACATCTCTTGAGAGCAATTTAGTTATCTTATTGGCATCTATTAAATATAGTTCATAATAACACATTTTGAACATCATCTCTGAATAGTAAAAAGTTGTTGACATTTTCTTGTACTAAAGTTTTGGTAGTTGGGGTTCGATGAAAATACACATGGCTTCCAAAAATTATTGCAATTTGAATGCACCATCAGTCTTTCTTCTTGTAAACTGAATAATATTTGTTACGACAATTGTCAAGTATGCCTGAAGATTCAAACTTTTAATTATAAAGGTTTGTTTAAGAGGTCTTGATATCCGGCATATGAGAACCTAGTAAGTTTCAGAAAAACAAGTATCCCAAAATCTGATTAAATCATGGTCAGTGGAGCCAATTTGTTCGATTTCTGAGGAATATCAGATAAGCAAGAGTCAGAAGTTAAAAACGAGTATTAAAAGTCAGTTCTGAGAAGAATTTCTAAGGACAATAGGCAACGCCTATTATTGAGTTATAGTGCTGCTCGGTCTTCTCCTATTGATATCTATAATAGCAATCCAATTCAAGCCTGTGCGAATATGATCATTTCTAAGATATCTGAAAAAACTCGTCTTTAGAGCTTTATTCCAGTAATTATTAGGAACTTACTGAAGTAATATAAGACCTGATCACATGTAAAATTTGTGGATACACCTCTTGATTAAAATTTTAACGAGGATCGTATGCTGTTTGTTCAACAGTTATTTTCAAGTTATCTTGAAGATTGTCGATATTTACGGAAAGTTGATAGTATTTCCTCATCCATATAAATAATATATGATGATCTTGAAACCTAATGAGTTGATATTCAAAGTTCTCATCGATCATATCTCAACTGATGAGCATATTTATGATCACTACCCCAAGCTTCAATAAAATTATCTGATTATCAAATGCGTAGATAAAGCTTGTAATAAAGGTATTTTGAAGCTCAAATGATCGATATTATTTCTGAAATAAAAATAGTGCAAGTAAAAATTCTCACATAGGAAGCTTTATCCAACTATAGACATCCGTCTATTGTAGTGTTGCATATGGAGTAGTCTAGCTTTCAGTTCTGCTCTGGATAATACTATAGATTATTGATTGGTGGCTATATTTATTCTCCTAGATTGCGTTGGGAAATCGAATACAGATTCCTATACTCAAAGAGAAATATGAATAAAATAAATGGTCTGGCTGAAATCTGATGTATAAATTTTCACATTGATAACAAATAATGAATCTTTAGCAATGAACTGACTATTGTATAGGGATGACGATGTAATCGTCTAAGATATCGATAATCTGAGAATAATACTTCAACGTATGATTTTTATTGTATAGCAGATTGAATTATAACTTAATGCTGTTGGTGCGCGTACACTAAATAAAATTCTCCAAATGATATAATATTTATTTCCTTAAAGTAATCACAAGAAAATGATAATCTAATTGCTTCATATAAAAATATATCCTATGGTATGAGGAAGCAAACGCGTTACCCGTTTCTAGCAGCAGGCATGTCTTTATCAAAAAAGTCCTGTTGTGCTCCGTATTATACATACTATTATATCTTTATAATATTCTATGATATACAGTAATGCAACGTTTTCGAAATAATTTTTTAATATTAACTTCAATCGATTTTTTATATTATTTTCAAATGATGATAAATAATGTCTAGCGCTTATTAGCTTATATTATCAGTCACAAATAAAATTTTAACATATTTCTTAATTATTATTATGCATTTTTAAATCTTTTGAACCTTACAGGCGTAACGGAGGCACGCGTAGTATCCTCAATAACGCGGCCTACAGTATATTCACCCAGTCGTCCAGCGAATCGTCTACACGAAATGCCGGGGTCAACAACAGTGGTAACAATACTAGCACTAGCACTAGCCGGCGCGTGAACTACACTGTCCGACAAAACAGTGTCGGTGGGAGTTCAAGCTTTCTGCAGCGTAGCGTCTCAGCCGACAATGTCGTAGTACGCCAGCGCGGTTTCAAGCCCTCGGATCGACACGACCCCGCCAAGCGGAACTTCCTCGAGAATCTCACGTCCAAGATTTTGCACTTCGACATGGTAAACTGATTTCCCTTTATTTCCCTTTTTTTATTTTATTATTTATCCTCATTTATTTACAAGGTCTAGAATTTCCGACATTCCTTTTATTGATCTCCAATTAATAAATTTAGATTTGAAAAACATTAGTCAATCATTTATATTATCTTTTGCAGGAGAGTGGAAATTCGACACCGATAAACTTGCAAAAGCTGCTCACCCCTGCATCTGACTCGAATGAGTTGCTGCATGTGAAAAATAGTAAGTATGATTACTAGAACAAACGTTGTTCTAGAATTCTCTTGATTTAAGATGACTTAACGGTACAATAGTTTTGTGTCTGTTCTGATATCGTTGAGTATATTTCAATTTGAAAACACAAAAATTCATAAAATTTATCGTGCTTTTAATGTTGTCTTTTAGTTCTCACCGCATTGAACAAAATTTAAGTTTTTCAGTTGAAATAGAAAAAAAATTCAATTGTTGAATGGCTATCCAACTTTTACCTAAATAAAAGATCAAATTATCTATCTATTTACTGAGACCAGCTCCGTATTGCAAAAACTTATCCATGGGTGAGTGCATTCATTTTTAATAAAAAAAAAAACAAACTGTGAGCAATTTATCAAATTTTGAAATGCAATGGAGACTAATTGAAAAGTGGAAGTTATTTCGAGATACCGATATAGTAGCCGTTCTATTATCCATTACTAACAGGTCTATATGCGAAATTAGTTTAAAAATTATTCGAATGAATCCAGTTCAGTTCGCAAAGGAAAACGAAATTTAGCTGTTTTATCAATGTTTTGAGAGATACGACGTGGAAACGTCTATCCCAGTATGATAATCCATCCCAGCTCCATTGCTGCTCTCACGACGTCGTGACATTCGTCCTAGCATGAATTATGCAGCTTGTACTACATTTTATAAATGCTCTCTTTCACAAGTTATTTTTCACACTTCTGGTTCTGACAGCGATTTTTCCTGAAGGTTTTTAGCCTAAGTGTAGGTACTTATCCCGTACTAAGACAAGCTGGAAATAATTTAACTCCTCATTAGTTTTAATTGTATAATTTGAAATTGATTCTTAATTCGCGAGCCCACTTGCATCTTTCAGTTCAAGCCACACATATCAAGTGGCGTGTGATACTTAGTTTTAGGATTGTAATATAGACAATAGACTAATATTGATTAATTTCATATAAATAGGATATTTACTTATGTCCGTTGATAAAGTACGATATATTATTGTTTTCACTTCAAAAATTGTCTTGGGAAGTGATTTCAGAATTTCCAAATGAATTACTCCCGGATTCTATTGCTTTAGAACTGTATTCATCTACGATCGAGTTGTTTCGGTAAAACCCTAACTTTGAAGTCATGGATACTTCAAACGAGAAGGCTTGTTCTTCAATAGATTAACAAACGGAGCTGATGGATTTTTGCGTATTCATTACTTAAATAGAGTAAGCTTCACTTCCTTACCAGTTTACCAACTAGTACAAAGAAAAATAGACAACTTTTTGATAGTTAACTCAACTAACTGATTATCTACAATATAATACATTTCAATATGAAGCACGTTATTCTGATGTGTAAAATAAAAGAAGCTGCTGATATTTGTAGCATATTTGAGTTTTACTATCAGATTATATGTATTTTAAATAAGCCCCTTTTGAAAAATAGGGGTCAGAGAATAGTAATATTTATTCACATACAAAATCATGCGTCTTAGTTCGCAAAAGTGTGATAATTTCATAGATTCGAGAGAGCATAAAATAGAATGTCCATGAATTTTACGTTCTGTATATAACGCGCCTAATTGGTTTTTGAGCAATATAAAGTGAATTATTCTCGAATTGCGAGTAAAATTGTAAGAATCTTAATATATATTGCATACTTTCCAGAGACTGGAAAATTCAAGTTTAATGTACAATTAATCATATAAATTAATGTTACTGATTCCTACGTAAAGCTACTATTTTGTATAGTACAATTCAGAATACTAGTTTAGTTTACTTAATTTTCTAATATTATTTTACAAATAGTACATTTCAATTCATTCAGCTTTGGATGAATTTTTATCTTTTTTTCTTTCTTTTTCTTTTCTTTCTTTTTCTTCTTTTCATTCTTTTCTTTTTTTTTTAATTTTTTTCTTTCTTTCACATGAAAATAATTAAGTTACACTTCAGTTTTATATCATTATACGATACTTTCAGGTTAATTTTGTTATTAGCATTTATTGTTTTTATTTGTAGCGGATTAAATGTATTAAACTCTATTGAAGTTTATAATTGGCAAATTTTTGATTAAAAAATTTACAAAACATTAGTTCAGCCATTATTATATAGTGTAATTCTATTTTATTATTATATTATTATATATTTAATTAAACTTACAAGTTTTATTTGAAAATAAATGAAGGTAATTAATTATCTTTTTGCAATATTCGAATCTGATCCAAAAATTAAATTAATAATTCCTGAACTGTATATAAGTTATTTCTAGATATTTATTATAATCTAATTCAACTGCCAACGAATTCTAATATCGTCTACATAAATTTAGTGCCAATTTGTATTTACGTTTGCACAGAGAGAAGTTTTCTAACAGAATTAGTGCATATATCACGACTCTACTTGTATAAAATAAAATTTATGAAATTAATCCAATTCAAGGTCGCCGATAAATAAATACATGATTTAAATCTTTATATATATATATATATATATATATATATATATATATATATATAAATTAACCATAATCGTCGTTGTGTGTTTTGAATTTTTCCAGAAAAAATGTACGCCTCGTCGTACTTCTACGCCCCGACCCATCCGACGGTGGAGGACCAGGTAGAACTGGCGCGCCGCATCTCGAACTCCTTGAGCGACGTGAAGAACGTCAAGAGCAAGGGTCAGTCGATGTACGTCAACCGGAAGAAGCGCTCTGTCAAGTGGATTCACGACGGTAACGGCAAGTATGATAGCGCGCACACGAATCCATCTATACGCTTGCGATGGCACACACATAAACAACACAGATGAATACGATTCACATGTTATAGTTTTGTTTGTTATTAGGAAACACTCCCTGGATTGAATAATGTATGCTAAATCCACCTTATGTCTTTGAATTTCAGGTGCAGAAGACGAAGAGGAGCCTTCGTCTCCCGTGCGCAAAGTATGTAGAATTCGGACTTAGACGTAGCTCAATTTTTCATGTTTTTCCTAGCAATACATGCGTAATCTTATTTTTGCTAGAGAATTGCGCTCAGGCACAATATGCGAGTTGATTGTCAATGCTTTTTTATTTGTATTCTTTATTCAAATTTCTTTTGGAAGCTTGTTTTTGAAACTAAGCTTTTTCAAGAATTTCTGTTTAATAAATAAAGCCTCAAGGCATTTTGTTGAAAATATTCTCTGGATTAAAATGAATAAAACTAATGAAGAAGAATACAAAATCAGAGATGTACAAAAAAGATGGTTACTATAAAAAAGAAAAGGTTTGGTATGTAATTTTTCTCACATGTCCAGATAAATGTGATTATAATTCATGGCATATTTCCTAGCATAAATTTAAAAACTTTTTTAAAGAATAGAATATTTCTTTGATTTCTTCGCATAGTATATTAATTATTTCTCCACAATTATGAAAAATTCTTAACTAAGGAAAAATAAAAGAATAACTTTATTACTAAATTATAACTCATGATTTAGCCTAATAAAAATTTGTTTACTTGGGTTTTTTTTTCACAACTGATTCGTATAATACTATGCTAAATTTCTAATCCTAGAAATATACTACTAAATACGTTAATTATTAGATTTTCTGAAAAAAAATTTGTAACCAACAAAGCCATCAAAGGCCAAACTAATCAAATTAATTGCTTTCGAAGGACAAGGTGCCATTAAAATGCATGATGAATCCAAGCGGAAAACTCTTGGACATCCAAGGTATTCAGGCACTTGGGGAGGAGGTGAATATTCAGACGACGCCACCACATCCTGAGCGGCTCTTCGACATCGTGCGAGATCTGAATAATCAAAAGGGCCGTGGTAAGTGTGCTAAGTACAGGTGAAAAGGATTTCTTTCGCCGCTCTCTCGAAACAAGCAAAGTTGTCTACGACTCTTTATTTCCGTCCGCTTAAGAGCGCTGTTGTTTTTCTCATTCTTTGAGCGTACAGAGAAAAATGCCATTAGGATAACGCGCCTGATGCATTACGTCAGGGCTTCAGAAATGGATTAGGTGACGGGCTTATAATTAGATGCGCCGCCGTTGCTGCTCAAAAGGTGATTGGCCTGTTACGAAGAGTTTTTCGCAAACTTTTAACGCTCGTTTGAACAGTGCCAGAATTGCGAACATATAATAAGCGCCACCGGCGCACTCGGGCCTTTGTATTGTCTGGGTAACGTTCGAAGAAAGTAAGAGCAAGGACCGGTCGCGGGTATTTTGAAATTGTTTGTTTGTATACATTTTTTTGTCTTAAGTGATTCATGTAGTGATGATCGTGACATCATTTGAATAGAACACCGTGTGACGGCCTAGTTCTTTTCGGTTCACCTTTTAAGCTCGCGGCTTAACTAATCTTTGTATTAATGAGAGTGAAAAAATGTGTGCGGATATTGTGACGCCTATATATTGGTTAAAAATGAGGTCTTTCGTGCTGAACTGTTACAGTGATATAAAACTTACGTGGTTATATATAGCATTTTAGTTGTTTTATGTAATCGTATTATTGGCAGCTATTCAATATTTAATTTTATTGATATTTTTTTCTTCTCTATTCGAAATTTGTACTACAAGCAATTAAATAGTGTGTTCAATGATCAAAATAGTTGTACAATATGTTTATAATAATAATTACAAGTAATAATGTTTATATTATTACTATTTTTCGAGAAGATGGTCGATAAAGTAGCAATTACATGAATTATTTAATTATTGAATTGAAAATTGTTATTTTTGCACGGAATGAAATCATATCAACAAGTAAGAAGGGATTTAATTAATTTTTAGGTGCCGAAATATTCGCGAAGCGTAGGAAAAGATCGGAAAAGTGGGTGGTAGATACGGAACAACCACAGTCCCCAAGTAGTTACAATTACGGAAAAGCACCGATCTATCCAATGAAACAGGTCAGTTTTAAACATGTAATTATAATAGTAAAATATAAATTTATAAAAAGTATATTTTACTTTATAGCAGGAAGTGGTTGCTAACGAAAACTTAACATTCGAAAATAAGCCTTTTTACAATCCTTTTACTGTCGATATTTCCATGGACTACTCAACTCCGCCTACTAGTAAGAATTTCATTTACAAACAACTAACTTTTTTTTAATTTTAAAGCTTAAAAGTTTGGTGCTTATACTTTCAACGCTTGCTTAAGCTTAGTCAGAAACAAAAGCTAAATCGTTAAAAAAAGAAAACACATTTAATATTTATTTGATTTTTTCTAAAAACAATAAACAGTTCAACGCGGTAAATATTTCATCGATAATATATTTCAATATACTAGAAATAACCATTGATAACCAAATATTTTAATAAATTTAAGTATTACTTTAAATTACGTTTTTAAGAATTTGATGAATGAAGTCGGCATTATTATCATATAATCATATGTTAATCAATAATTAAGTATATTTTAAGGGTACCTTTATTTATATAATAATTATTATGTAATTCATTATTTAAGCATTATTGATAAAGCATTTCAAAGATATAATTTTCTTTCGAATTTTATCTGTAAATGCTTAAAAATTGATAAAATAGCTATACAGAAATATTTTTCATTTTATTCAATACTATTGGGCTAATTGGGTTACTTGGCTTTAGTTATTGCATTTAGTACTACATCTAAACTTTTGGTGTTACGTAAGGATTTAATTATTGAATGCATGTTGTAAATAGCTGTAAATACTGCGCTTTTGCAATCTTCGCAATATTAACAAAATTTTCTTAGGCTGCGCTCATCAGCATCAGCGTCAATGCTCACGCGCAAGCTTCAGTAGCGCTCACTCGGACTGCGGTCCTTGCCACACCGAAGTTAAAAAAATCTACCTACGCGAAGTAGCCGTTGGTACCGAACCTGAAATCAATGATTTACGTGATAATAAAATTACTGATAAATCTCGACGCTTGAGTTTTGATGGCTCGGGTACACGCAGTAACTACGGCTACAATCAACGTTCGTGCAACTCCAGCAATAGTAATGGCTACAGCAGGAGTGGTCGCAATAAAACGAATCAGAACGGCAATCATCACCATCAGTATCCACCCAACAATTACCAGTTTTATCCACCTAGAAGTAATGGTTATCAGAACCACCATCATAACCATCATAATGGACACAGTCACCATAAACATCATAATAACAGTGGTAATAACTACCATCAAGCACAAAATTACTCCAACCATCCAGCCAATGGCTTTCATAATAATAATAATAACAATGGCTATCAAAATAGCAATGGTTATCCAAACAGTAATGGCTATCTAAACAGCAATGGCTATCAAAACACCAATGGCTATCCAAATAGCAATGGATATCAAAATGGTAATGGCTATCAACACAGCAATGGCTATCCAAATAACAATGGCTATCACAACAATAATGGATATCATAATGGAAAGGGATATCAGAGTAGTAATAGCTACCAAAATAGTAATGGTTATCAAAATGGCAATGCCAATGTCTGTTCAGACCCTGAAAGCAATAGTAATGTCGATGAGATAGAGGAGACCCCCGAAGAAGATTATACACCAGTGCCAGTTAAGCAACTCATTCAGGAGTTTGAAAAAACTTGTAGACCTATAATGCAAGTTAAACAATATATTCCTAAAGTACCACCAATCAGCAACAATGAGAACGACATATCTCGGTTCTTTGAGTCCAGGCACGAGGTTATTTACCACAATCGCCGAGCTTCCGATGACAATCACCATCAGATTCCAATGCCCCACCTAAATCAACAACAACAGCGTAATCAATACAGAAATAGCAACTGTTACGCCAGCTCTGGTGATGATGAACAGGACGACGAAGACGATGACGATGCTTCTTTGGATGATTCTTTGTCGCCTGTCGACTTCTATAGGGTCGATGATCGTCGATTATTAAGTCAAATGTCAAACAGTATTGGTGGTAATCGCTCGTCTTCTATGAGTACCCTGGATGAATACTACCGTCGACAACTGCAGTATCAAGTAGCGGAACAATCAGAGGATGATCGTAATGGGAAGAAATGCACAGACTCGGAGGCTGAGGTGCCAACAGCATCTAAGACTGCAAGCCTCGCTGTGGTAGCTTCACAAGATGAAATAATTAAACAGCGAAAACATTTAAAAAGTACAACGGTGCTAGAGAATCTCGTGGCAGGCACAACGACACCTGAATGTTTTAAGAAGGAATTCACAGAAGATGTAGGCAAGTGCAGTTCAGGATGAAAAGTGGAGAAAACTTTTCACGGTTTCGCTTGCTTGCTTTGTCTTGTTTAGTGTGATATTTTCTGTTTCAATATTACTAGATTTTTTAATGCTTTTTATATTGCAGAACTAACTTAATCTGCTTGCTAATTCAAATTAAATAATATAGTGGTTGTTTTTCACTTGTATTTTGCTTGTTATTTTTACTTTTGTTATAACACGAAAGTTCATAAACATGATATTTCATAATTCATTAGGTAATTGATAAAACTTTTAGTGAGTATGTGATATTAATCCTTAGAATACTTAATAAAAGATATCTTTTCTTAGAAAACTAATAAGCTTCTACAAATTGATTTTAATTATTATGGTGAAAGGATATAATTTTGTTTGCAGAGTGCATGTATGATTATGACAAATTTATATCTTATTTATTACATCGCTCAAATATTAAGTATGAATAATTTAGAAAATGGAAAATTCATGTTATTAAGTTTAGTTTTTACTACTAATATTGTAGTTATTTTATAGATTTTTAATAGAATTGGAATTTCGATTAAATTTTCTGTCCTACAAAATATCTTTCAATTAAATCGACACGCTGATTTTTTTCTTGTAAAATAAACTCTACGTGATGTAGGAGAATTTGACAACAATGAACTTTTTATGATAGATCGATCTTTTTATCAATTTTCATTTATCATTCATCAATTTTTATGATAAATGGTTTCATTGTTTATAGATATTTGAGTATGCATATGCAGTGTTTTATAACAATAATTAAAGTTATCAAAAGTATTAATAGCTTATAATTTTTCTTCAAAATAGCGGGTAAACTTTACGAAAATGGGTATCAGGGGCCCAAGATCACAAGCTACCAAAATCTGACGAATTACAATACGGCACCAAGAGGCTGGGACCAAACACAGCCGATCTACCGACCGATTAAGTTTGAAAAGCCGCTAGACAACAAAATCGCCTATTCAGACTTCTAAGTGTGTGATCGACAAACCTCAAAATCAAGATGCAAAATAATAAATTTAAGCTTCACCCGCGGCCTCAATAAGTTACACATCATTTAATTTTAATTCATCACGCACGTCTTTCCAAATTTCACGTCAGTTTGAGCAAAAAATATTCAAAATGCACTTGTTCACACGTAATAATAAAGAATAATCCTCTTGCGAAGATTTCAAACAATGAAAATAAAAGATGTTCTTCAGATGCTACCTGGCGTCGTCAAGTGGCGAAGCGCCTGCTTGATTTTAATTGTCGAAGGTGATTGCTATTTACTGTAAATTCCAAGAATCAAATGTCGTATGTGCATATTTTTAGCGGACAATATCATTATAAATTGAATTGGGTAGATTATTTATAAATATTACACGCAGAAGAGAATCATTTTAGTTTACTCGGTAACATAAAGTATATTTTCTTACTTCAATTTGAATCAGTAGCTGCTAGAAACAAAGTTTATATTTTTAATAAAAATGTAATTTATTAGATTACAAAAGTTTAAAACATACGCTGAACTTTCATAAAGTTTATTTATTTATTAAGAATTAATTTTTACAGATGGTACAAGATAATAAAAGAAAATTGAATAATCACGTTTACCAACATCTCAGATAACACAGGGCATACAAGAAAAGTTTCTCCCAAGTTACTACATAATAATTTTCTTCTAGTCTTTCCGTGAAGTAGCCAAACGTCTACTGCGAAAGAAATATCGAAGTTAATTGATTCATGTGAGACGACCAAAAAAAAGAAATGAGATCTAAAAAAAGTGCATTTTCATACGCTCAGAAACTTAAATCGAATTGTAATATATATTAAATATGCATTAACACGAAAAAAAATTATTTTCCAGTGATCCATTGTCCATAGCTTCGTATTTGATCATGTGTTATTTATGACTCTCATGCAACTGTCGCCGATTGGTGCTTTTCAAATTTTTTTTCACAAATAACGAATTTTTTTCGTTTTTATTTTCTTTTATTGAATTAAAATTTGAAAAGCGATCAGGGTCATTTGCACAAAAAATCATCAACGATCTTTCATAACGCGAGCGCTTTTTTAGCCAGTATACACTTCATAATAGATATTATTAATAATATTATTTATTGTTGTCAATTGGTTGTACAGTTACAATTGTGATGTGCATCTATGACTATTAACTATAAATAGAAAGAGAAATTATATATTCCGCTATGAAAAAGAAAATGATGTGCCTATTTTTGTGAAAAATGCTATTATTGGCCGATTTAGTCTAATTATAAGGAAATATTTCTTTTCATTGTTAATTTTATATAAGTTTGTCCAATCAATTTTTAAACATAATTTATTGTTTTTGTCGATTCGTGATAAAATCATCAATAGATTTTATTATTAAAAATATATATATTTATTGATATATTGTAGCAGATATTCGCATGTGTTATAATAAAAATTATTTCTCTGTTCATGAAATGTTTTTTATATGTTTTCTCTAATTTTTTAAGAGACCAGAAAATTAGAAAAGCACCATCAAGATTTTAAAAAGTATCCTGCTAAACTAATTAAATTATTGCAATAATTTTTAATCGATTAGTATTTAATTTTAATTCAAATTTTTCAAGCTAATTAAAAAGGAGATATACTACATGTATTATATTGATTTTTAAAAATTACAAATATTTGGATTAGAAAACATCAAAAATAATATAAAATTATTTGTTTAATTCACTAAATATTTAATGATATAATCAATCGCATACTTTTAAATAATTTCCATTTGCTATTTTTTCCCGAGCTATAAAATTATCCATTGTACTTTGGTATTATTATGTACTATAGTATGACAAGAATTTATTGTATCAAAGAAAATAAAATAAAAAATTTTTTATTTTATGAATTAAATTAATCCGAAAGATAAATTAAATAAATAAATTCAGAGAAGCAAAAGAAAAAATAATTTGAAGTACTTTGAAACTAACGTAAATCATAATTAAAGTAAATCATAATTAAAACAAATTTTTAATTTATAATCCTTTTTTCTTTCTACAAACATATAAAAATTTAATTATAATGCTGAAGTATAAAAGATAGACTGCAAATTTTAAGCTATAAAATGTGGAGCAGTAAAATCATTTCATTTTTCATATTTTTTTATTCATGATATTAGCTATAGATATTATGGTTACGATTGAGGAAACGTAAATTATGAATCATAATAAATATGATAAACTCTCCTACAAAAAAGGATCCACAATTTGACACTATAAATTCCTTTTGATATTAATCAAAATTTGATCAAGAAATGTTTTTTCTTTAATAATTTTTTATTACTCTTGTTAAATCTACTAAAAGTAGAACGATGCATTTAAACATATAATATGATGCATATAATAGTTTAAATGATATTGATTACTAGGACTTCTGAGCAAATAAATATATCCAACAGAATTTTGTATAAATATATTAAAAAACTTGTATTTTCTAATTGCACAGAATATCAGCAAGTGATAGAAGTCGATTGAAATATTAAGTACGGTTATTTCGTGTCTGATGAAATACAATTTAAGGTATAATAATCGACAAAATGTTCAAATAGATAAAACATAACTGATTGTCAGTGACATTGTTTAACCGTTTTGAAATTTTTTAAACCTAATATAATAAATATAAACATTACTATTTTTATTTTTATTGTTATTTTACACGTGTGAAAAAGCTTATAAAATTTTAATAACTGAAAGTGGAAGATAATGGGTTATATACATTTCAATTTATTTGACACGTGCTTCAATCATCCTATCTCAGATTTTTTAATTATCACAATTAATTAATTATTACTGTGTATTAGATTGTATTATAATGATATGATAAATGAAGTGATATATACATACATACATACATAAAATTGATATCTTCAATCGCTTTAAGTCACTAATTTTCTCGAATCAAAATGAAGCCGTCTACATTAGTTAAAATAATATTACAATATTTGAACACTTTGGGAATGAGTGAATTAAAAAAATCTAATGAATTTTAAGATTTGTAGTCAATTACCTTACTTTGATATTTACTGCACTATCTACATTTTGATAATTATTACATTTCCGCTTAAACTCAGCAAAGTAACATACTTTCAAAAATTTAGTACAATTTAAGAAAATAGTTTGATTTTACTTTTTGATGAATTTTAATTTTTATTCTACTAAAATGTCATTTGATCCATATAGAAAATTTTTTTATTGAATAAAAGTTTCTTAAAATAAAATAAAAATAAAAAAAAAAATTATATTTCTTATTATTATATTATATTTTAAATCAAAACTATTATGTATCAGATACTATTTTATTTGAAATAAGAATCAGAAATCACGTGAATTTTTATTTTTATTCAATTATTATTAATTCAATTTCAAGAATAAAATAATATTATAATAAATATTATTGAAATGTAGCGGAACAATAACATAAAGTGGATAATGTTAAAGAAGAATAACAAGCATAAAAAAGCATACCATAGCACTTAAGAAAAGTATCATGACCCATCTGAGGACTATTGAAAAGAATATTAATTTCGATCTTATTCGTAAATTTTGATTTACGAATAAGAGCTTTATTAAATACTAGAGTTGTGGTACTTTTCGCTAGAGAATTATAAGTAGCTTGTAATTTAAGGTTATTAAAAGTTTTCAGAAGTCGGACTTAAATTTTCTTTATGTAATCTTGAAAAAATAATATATAGCCATATAAATATAAAGTTTTTATGATTATTATATATTTATTAATAAAATTGATTAAAACTTAATTAAAGTAATATTGTGCAGTATATAATTTACATATTTTAATCTAAACTAACAAATATTTTTATCAGTCTCCCCAGTCTTTATAAAATAATATAATTATATAATGACAGTCAGTTTTTTTACAATCACCCCCATAGAGTCTAAAATAAAAGAAACAAAATACAAATGTAAAAGAGACTACTACTAAAAAATAAAAGAATTAAAATAAACAATTTATTATTGTTAACGAAGGACAATTTGATTGCGTTTATTACCAAATTTTAGCGAGTCTTATATCTACTTCATGGATTGTGATCCAGTTTTATTTTATGCTATATGCTCTCGAGAACAGTATCAATACGAGACAGAATAGGTAAGAGAACAGAGTGACAAAAGCACTGAAAGAAGAATCTACACGGCCGATGCATGGCTCGTCCGATTAGTCAGATAAAGACATTATTAAGGTGACATGAAAACGTTAACTACCATCTCAGATAGGTATTTTTCGCCAGTTCCAATACAATGTCTACCAAATGGGTACAGTATCGGTTTCGATCTATGCCCCCTCTTGTACTACTCCAAACGATGAGCTTGACACATTTTTCCAGCATTAAACTGCGAATGGGAGTACTTCTGAGCTCTTGGATTAGGACATTTCTTGCGCTTTTTTCGTTAAAGGTCCAGAACAGACCATATTAACATGTTTTAATTATGATTAGTTACAAAGCTGGCATTAAGAAAGTCTAAACTGTCAATGTATTATACATATTATTTATTTTGTTTTTTACAACTTAGGCGGGCAAGAGATAGTCGTGATTTGTTTATATTTCGTGCTTCTGACCGATATAGAAATGAAGTTCCGCAGTTGGGCAACGTATTTTGGAGATACACAGCATGGCTGTATGATGTATTTCCTGTAGGAGTAGAGCCCAATAAATCCATTACAATTATGTACTATTACCGTAACAGCGAACACGAAGGCAAATTTTTACTTATTTATAGACAATAGTGTATGTAAATATATGAAAGATATATGAAAGAATATGGTATGGTATAGTTGTATGTGGAGAGCATTTACGATGTTTTCCAGGATAATGAGTTTCAAGGTATTGATACAATACACTCATCCTTTTTACAATGTGTACATTTGACCCAAACCCGACAGAGAAATAGAGAAACATAAAATCTCACTTGGTAAAATAAGAAAATATGTATTTTTAAAAAATGCATATTTCAATAAATACGTTTTAAATGTATAATTCAGATAAGAAAGTATTTTTGGAAATCAGTTATCTTATTACTTCGATGTTTTCTCATTCACATGATATTCAATCCTTTATTTTACTTCACTCCTTTATTTTTTGTTCAATAAATTTTCCATGGATTTGAAGCCCGCTGTATTGTTGACTTTAGTTCTGTAGCTTTAAAAGGCGAAAAAAGGTCTTGATGAATTTAATGGTTGGCATTTTTATAAGACAAAGTCAACTATCCCTAATTTCGTGCGTTTCTAAAGAAACAGCAAATTAACTACTTTTTTATTTCATCCATTTTGATCTAAATTCAATATAAAACAGTCTAAAATTCCTATTTTTATGTTTAATAATTTTTTTATCGATATTTTAAAATTTTCTCAACAAGTCCTGGAAGTTAGGAATATAATAACGATTTAATATTAGAACCTTTAATAAAATCTCGCTGTTTTTTAAAAACTAAAGTTTTATTTAAAATATGAGGAAAGAAAACATGTCATTCAAAGTCTTACCTATCCCTAGAGATTACTTTTTTCCATCTTTGTGGTAGTATATGAATTCCGCGTCGATCGAAGAAATGACGTGTCTTCTAAGGCCATCTAAGAACTATTTCTATTTTTTAGATTATTCCTTAGAATGAAAGCGTTTATTAACTACGCCGACTGTCATCGAAAGGAATAGATGAAAAGATGGCAGGTGAATATTGAGACTGGGAAAGAAGTTCCCATTAAAGCGTTTCTAGGAAGGATTTCACTAGTTTTAAAACACAATGCTGAGTTTTGTCGTGTAATAAAATCACTTGATCGTGTCTCTGCTCGTATAGCGGCGATTTTTCATTTAGCGCTCGGCTCAAATACATCAATTAAAGTCGATATCGATGCCAGATAATATGATAGTCTCAGTTCACTGCTGAACCTCATAATAAATTACAGTAAAATGATCCCCCAAATACAAAGTTGCTGCACATATGTCCTTCTGAATCAATGCGAACTTTTTTATACGTTTTGAAGCAGTTAACTCCAATGTATGTAATGTATTTCCAAAATCTGCTATCCTGTAATATTGATCATGATCGACCAATTCCTCCAAATCATTGTTTTCAAATTTTTTTAGTCTTCCAGAACACTCCTTATGCTAATTTTCGAAATGATTATTTTTAAAGCATCGAAAGCAGTCTCTGTATGTCGTACTAACAGAGAATTGCTATCATAAGTCTAAAAAAGAATTCTATGTGCTCCAAAAGCTATGCGCTGAAAGCTATGTGCTTCAATTGCAGATTTCTTTAGAATAAAATAATGCAATAAAATTCCTGCAAATACTTTATTTGGTACCAAAGTAGACATTTCAGAACTAGTAAACAACTACTTTTTTTACATTAAACTGAATTACTACAGACTAAAATTTAAAGTTAATAATAGTATTTTATATAATACTAGATACATGTGCAAAACGGCATTCGAAGTAACATTCGAAATTCCATACACTGAATATTGCTACTGACATCTGTGTACATACATCGCGAAACAATTCCAGATGCGAATGTTTGTTAAAGATTTTTTAAACAGACATTCCCTAAAATACATTGTTGTTTACGGGTTTCTATTTTCTGATGCCTAAAGTTTTGCAGCAATAAAAATTTCTAATAGACTTCGAAAGTCACGATTATATTAGTCAGTTTAATCTAGAAGTTTTGACGTAATATTTTAATGTACTTTGAGAGCGCAAAAATAATTTTTTATTTTTATGTCATTTATGTCAGCATAAGTGTAATTTAATTAAACTATTGTGACACGTACAATCAAAATATCCTTGTAAAACCGTACGGAGGTTTGATAACTATAATAAACGATTAAATGGCCATATATATTTGAATGACGATTACAATAAATGTGAAGTTTATTCGACGTAGAACTACTATTATTTTTGATAAGAAAATATGCAAGTGAATGTATGTAATGCATTAAGATTAATCTTATGTTCTTGGGAGCAGATAGTCTATAGAGAGCAGATTATTATCCTTGATATTAATAGCATTAATCTTGCTTTCTGCAAGCTTCTTCTCTTTTTAAGATCATGTATATGTGTATATATATATATATATACTATATGTACTTTTGTATACAATCTTCTTATGCGCTTAAGCCCCCTTCGGCTATTACATCTTCTTTTTGCTCTTTATATGCCTACCGTTTTTGACGTTATAAAAATGTTTCATATTTGCCGAGCCGCGCTAAACTTAATAACGACACGTGCATAAAATCATTACCCAATAAACTTATATTATGATTTTTGTTATTCCCAATGTATAACGAATCGTATATTTCACATTTCGAAATATATATTCCCACACTGCAAGGTGTATACAATTCACGGCACGTGTAAAGTTGCGCGTTCATAAATAATGCGCGGGGCTTATATTGATCTCTGGACGAGGAGTCTTTATTTAACGTTCGGTCAGAATTATAAACGCAATACGTTTAAGTAAATACTCAATTTTACCGAATTTGAATAAATAAATATAATATGAATATTCCATTTCAGCCTCCACAATTTTCATATTGATATAGTTTATATATACATACATATATATATATATATATATATATATATATATATATATATATGTATGTATATATACTGTAATTAATGTTTTTATCACTTATTTTGTTATTTATTTATCGAAAATTTATCTCTCGATCCTCGTGTATCACCTAATATTATACCAAGCAAAGCATCACCAATAAAAATTCGTCAGCCTATCATATATGTGTGCATGCATACACGCACGCACGCACACACACATACGCGCGCACAGAGGCGTGCGCATGTCAACTTGTTTTCATAGTTCAGTTCTAAAGGCTTTTGCGCGTGCGCGAGCGTTCGCCGCGGGGAAGAACCTGCTGCTACTGCTGCTGCTCGTCCTCATATTTATACAGAAATCCTTGGACGCGCGGCTTGCACCCGACCCTATGATCTCGCGATCTGTAGCCTCATCATGTACCGCACATAGATGCTGGCCGAGCATCAGGCGCGAGCGATAAGATAAGAGAGTCCCCACGGTGCGAGGCTATATTATATATATATATATATATATATATATATATATATATATATATATATATATATATATAATATGCGAGCGCGTAGCAGCCGGCCGGCGACTTGGAACATATATCTTTCGGAATATATGATACATATAGCCATAATAATATGCCGCGCATCTAGAGTCTCGTCTCTTCGTCTTCATGTGCCACAGCCGCGCACCACGGAGCGCGCTACAATACATTCCATTGTATACATTAGTTGTATATAGCAGCGTGTGTATAACAACCTATACGGCTGCGTGCTCGCGCTCAGCATTTAATAGCCTCTGGAGTCTCGTAATTTTATAGCGATAAGTTATATACTATATATTATATACTTTATACTATATACTATATATATATATATATATATATATATATATATATATATATATGAGGGAGCCGGGCGGCTCGCCGCACGCGCGCCCGCCGCCGCCGGTCAGTCTCCACCGCTAGTCATCGCGTCAGTCGTCGCTTGCGGGTGCTACGGTACGGAGACTCCCCGGATATATATATATATATATATATATATATATATATATATATATGTGTGTGTGTGTGTGTGTGTATATATAAAGTGGAGAGCTTTTTTAGTGGACCAAGCCTCGTCGCGGAGTCGATACCACGCTTCGCGTTAATATAATATATTTATATAAGATCGGGAGATGGGGCTCGTGGCAGCGGTCACCTTGGCGGGGCTCGCCCTCGGCGTCATCCTCTTCGTCGGCCCTGCGCCGGGGGACGCGGTACCCCTGCAGAAGGACGTCCCGCTCGGCTGCGGATACGCAGTGAGTATGGAATTATCATCATCATCATCATCATTATCATTATTATCATCATTATCATCATTATCCTTATTATTATGATTATTATTCTAAATTTGTACAGGATCGGTTCTTTTTGCGCGGTCGGAAGAGAAATCACCGCTAGGTTTTTATTAAATCCATAAAAACTAATCTCAGAACTGCGACAACTCATACAGTATGTGCAATAAAAATAGAGTTTTTGATGTATCGTTCGTGTTACACGTAGCGCATTGGATTAATTGATTAAATCAATACGATACAAGGAATTATTCACTCTGAAAGATTATTATTGGGTCCTTGTTAACGAATAATTGGATTTATATTGAAAGCAAATCGTATGAAATAAGATTCGAAATCATAAATATCAACGGGAGGTTATTGGAAATCTACAATTAATTAAGATTCTTCAACGGCATCTCAAATCATATTAAATCATATTGAGCCAAATGAAGTATTGATTGTGTAGATCCTCCTTCGAAAATTCCTTTTTCTTTACTTTATAAAATAATTGATGAATATAACTCGGATTGAAGTATTCGGACAAGCAAAAAGTCAATTATATCAATCGATATAGTTTTACATTCGTCTCTATGTAAATTAATATCGATGGAGATCAAGTGTAAAACTCGCATGTGACTTATTTCCTTAATAAAGCTTCACAAAGATCACATCATGGCATCTCTGTGATATGTTTTAGCTTTTATATTAAATTTATTTTTTGGGAATGAATTTATGTGTAAGATTATTTTTAATCGTTTTTTTATTCCAATTTGAGATTAAAATTCTAGAGAATTAATTACTATTCAGTACTATACGTACAATATTTATTTATATGACGTAGTTATTTATGAAAGCTTAGTTTGATATTAATAATATAACATTAAATACTTAATATACATATAATCAACGTTTAATTTTATTAATTTACAAAATATTGAAGAATTAAACGGGTCTAAAACAAACGCAAATACATCCATTTATATGGGTATCAATCGCTCTGGCGGTAAAAGAATCGGTTTGTTTACAATCGTTAAAATGTCAGATCTTACGTTCTGCTGAGTCGAGGGTGCTCAAAGGACTTTTTATTCTATTTCCCGGCCAATCGACTTTTTCGGTGGCCGCAAATAATTGAGCCCGATAAATGAATATATAAAGTTCCAAGTAAAAATTATCAAGTTCAATAACATAATAATAAATAAATAATTAAGCTATTCATTTCCTTAATAGAAGCATCCTTGATATATATTCTATTAAATAAACGTATTAAATAATTTCTAATGTAGTTTGAAAATATAGTTTGGAAATTGTTGATGGGTATGCCTTAGCTATAGATCATGATTAATCTATTAAAAGAACATTTTGCTATAATTAAATTTTAAAGTATTTTAGAGAAGATGATATTTCAGTCGATATTGAGGAATCCAGAAATAGTAAATCCGTGAATTTCGTGATTTCGAATATTTACAATATAAAAAATTTCTTTTCAGCCTTCCTTTTATCGGAACATTATTTCTATATATTAGCTGTAACTATAAATACATCCCTATGTTTCGACAGCTTTTATCTACGTTTTAATCGATCTATTTTTCTTATCATCTATTTTAAAAAATATTTATAATATTCTCCAAATCGATCGTTACATTGTCGATAATAATATTTTCAAATTTTTGTATTTTTAAACCATGTTTTGTACTCTTACTGATGAACCCAGTAAGTGGTTGAGGTTGAACAGTCAATTAAAATTAAGTTTTTCTTTTGTACTAAAAGCTTATTTTAATAATTAATTTGAAAAACAAAAATAAACCAGAACTGTAACATAAATTTATTTTAGCCATTGAATTTTTCTATTATATTCTTTGTGTGTCATATTTTCTTCCCGAAGACAATTTCTGTGCGGGGTAAGTGAAGATGAATATTTTGGACCTTGGAACGAAGTAGTTTCGCTTTTAGGGTGTGGAACTACGCACGCACCCTCCACAATATTCCCCTCTGACTGTACTATTAATAGAAGAACCGTACATCACGGAATCGATCAATAAGTTTTACAGATAATGATTCTCAGACTTACTCTCAGGTCCAGTTCTAGACAATAAGGAATGGGAATACTCCGCAAAGGCAAAATTATATTTTTTACAGGCAATGAATGATCATTATAGAAATTAATAGTGCAGGGCTGTATTTTAATAACACAAGCCTCGTGGCTTTATTTAGAAATATTCCGTTATGCTATATTTTATGTATATATACACACAGGATTCGATCGTTACAAGTCCGTCTGAAATACGACTGGAAAAATTATTCTTAACGATGTTTGAATGAAAATTGTGCCTTCTTACAGAGCGTATACGATACCTATACCTATATAATTTCTTTTCAATATTCAAACTTCAGCCGCGAAACCATATTATGTTCATTTGCGCGTATTTAAACATATAATAGAGGGACGCGGCTCTGTTTTCAAGATGTAAATGGAAAATATTTTTTTGTTTTTTTTTTTTTTTTTTTTAAAGATATAATGAAAGAACGAGTCTGAGCTGAAACAGTTATTGTAAACGCTCGTGCACAACTTTTGTCAACAGTCTTTAATGCTGTGCACCTCGTGCATTAATTTCATTCGTATCGGGTCTCAATTTTTATTTGAATAATATGCAAAAGGA
Source organism: Sycobia sp. Sy_11 (assembly GCA_018907035.1). Classification (NCBI taxonomy): domain Eukaryota; kingdom Metazoa; phylum Arthropoda; class Insecta; order Hymenoptera; family Epichrysomallidae; genus Sycobia; species Sycobia sp. Sy_11. Next base: position 520,765 of record JACCIC010000132.1, read on the forward strand.
GTATATTATCGGTGCAGTTTGTACTCTGCCTCTTAGACCACCTGTTGTACCCACCGGCAAGCTGGCAGGTGGTCTAATCACAGACATATACAGAGATAAAATAAAATGCATAAATTATTGTTTCAATACTTATTTTTTCTTCTTCATATTTTATAGTACTCGTAACGTGTAAAACGTGGACATATACGCGTACGCGCGCTGTCGTTGTAAAGTTTACGAGACAATTTATTAGTTCGTTCCAAGAATAATTTTATAATAATTCTAATTTTTATTACATGCTCGTATAATGTTGCGGGACTCCCTTTATTCAACGGGCTTAAAGCTGCCGTTCCGCTTTGCGAAAACGAACCTAACAACTAGCAGGTTAACGCTATTGTTAAAATTAAACAACGAAGAATTTATTTTTTCACAATTTCTTGTTGACGGTTTTTGTATATTTATAGTCGGGCTAATTGTTAAGCATTCATTTTAATTTATGGAAAATATTACTTTATTCCAATAATAATCGACCTGTCCGTTTGAATTATTTACCGTTCTACGCCGCGATATTCAGAATAAGTGGAAATTGTTAATTTGAAATACTAACATACTTCTCTTTAGCGCCTTTATCAGTTATGCGGTACACACCTGTCACTTCATCGGAATCAAGCAATCTCGGAAAAAATATTTTAAAGATTTTCCACAATTTTTCAAATATATGTTAGCGGTACTGTATGTTTCATGAAATAAATCTTGTTTTTGTTAAACGAACAAAGGCACAATAATAGCGATTAAGGTGGCTCCATCGTTTTTCCAATAATCTTAACATCGAAATTAGTGCACCAAAGTATCCAAGTTGTTTAGGCAAACAAAGTTAAAAGTTTAACACATACAGTATTTGATAGTTTAAATTAATTTATAAGATTTCTTTCATTTCACTTTAATTTATTATGTTTTAAAACGAATCTAAGCATATGATACTGTTGTAAAAATGCCGGGCTAAAGCTTAAATTGGAATTTGATAGGGAAATACTCAATCAAGACATTTGAATGTAATGATTCTATTATACAAATAATCATAATGCTATTGTAAACTTTATTTAGTATTTTATTATTATTATGGAGTGTTGTGAACGTTTAAATAATATAAAAAAATATTTTTAATATACTTTATGTAATTTTTCTCCATTCGTTCTTATTCGCCTCAATGCTGAAAACGATATACTCGGTGATTTTCATTTTAACAATGCATTAAATTCTTTTTTAAGGAGTATTTTTCATCTCTTGTTTTTTCAATTTAAAAATAATTCTCCTTTTACCTGTTCGGGCTGGTGATTAAAAAATTAACTCTTATGTTTATACGGGGACAAAAAAGTTTCGTCTATCGGCATTTCTCGATCTCTTATTTACGGAAACAAATCAAAATACATGGAAATGAAGAAATTCCATATGCAAATTCGAACAAACTGTAATGGTACTGTTAAATATAGATGTAAATCTTTATTCAAAATGTCGAAAGTTAGGCTAACGCAACGGCGTTCTTGACCAAACCGACACGAAGGTTATACCATTGCCTGTGTCTAAGTCTATAAGAAATCAAAATTATCGAGCAAAAAAAGCGGAGGCAAATGCAAGTTAATATATAAGTATTTATAATTTATAAGAAGAAAATAACATCCGTGTAAATTTTACTGGGCGTTAACGTTTTTTCGTTTTTTTTATTCATACTCACGCTGTACGAATATCATTTCGGATAACGTCAGTTTTTTTATCATCTTCTTTATTTGTATTTTTCGTTTTTCATTAGTGTTTTTCATATCATTACCTAATTTATTTTAATTTTTTTTACCAAGAACGCCGTTGCATTTGCTCAATTTTCTAGTTTTTCGCATGATTATTGAGTGTCGTTACTGTTCGGCTCTATTGGGTGCCTATATATTTTTACATTTTAATTTGAATATTAAATTACATCACACTGAAGTACTTTAGTTCATTTCATTTATTTATATAATGATAAATTGCGTATTGCTCCTTATGAAAATCCCCATATTGCGATATTACTCCTACACCACATTTTTTTAAGGTAGTATCATGATTCAAAGAATTTTTACTTTATTCGAATGCCCAAAAGTTAATTCTTTATAATCTATGGTTAACATAAGAGTTTTGGTGGATATTGACAGTAACGGGAGTAAATCAACATTTTTTTTAAAAAATTGCCATAAGTCTACGTGTAAGCAGGATTACAATTGTACGTTTGTCAAACGCTGCGTCCGTTTTCGATAATCTCATTATCCTATTAAATGTTTTTATCATTCGAAAGAATATATAATTTCTAGATTTCTGTTATATTACATAAATTGCAGCGTATTCTGATTTGTTTATTTTTTTTAAATAAGTCACGTCTCTAAAATTACGAAATAGCGTTATATCGCCCGGGTCTTCGACCTTTAACAACGATCTTCGTCGTAAATCCTTAAAGCATATCAGTCGAAACAAATCCTTACTTTTTCGAGAATGCTTCTGAAAAAAAGTATTCTTTATTGAGTTTTGATAAAAAAAACAAAAAACTAATCAATACAAATGTCACTTACAGTCCTGCCCGAAGAGTCATCCGGAAAAATTGAACATCCACCTGGTGTCTCACACTCACGACGACGTCGGCTGGCTAAAGACCGTTGACCAATACTATTATGGAGGTATACATATACGTTCATTCTTTATAAAGCCTGTACTCAATCTATTTTACGATTAAAAGTTATATTTCCCCGAAGGTCACATGGAAATTCAACGGGCCTGCGTCGAGTGCATCATCGACAGCGTTGTCGATGCACTCGTGAAAGATCCAGCCAGGAGGTAAGCGTCAGTCGAACCATCGAAAAATCTGTAGGCGATGATTACTATCACATTAAATCTAATAGATGAGAAAAGAGTCGAGACGGAATTTATTTTTCTTTTATATTTCTTTATTTTGTTAATTTAAAGGTTCAATTATAATAGGACTGTAATCCGACTAAAGTATCCGCTATCGTTTTATACAGATTTGAATGATCCTGTAATTAAATGCATAGCGCAAAATAAGAATAAACATATGAACAATAAATGAAAATGGAAAGTTCAAGAAAGAAATTTTTGAAAATTTTATATTTTTTTACATATCAATATCGAGTTATTCAATTCATAGTAATATTCTGTTGATTTAGTAAATGTATTAATTTTAATGTAAATTGCGTATGATAATATTAATGTTTTAAATTAAATTTGAAATTTATGCTTTCTTTTAAGTTTTAATATATTTTTTATGCTATAATAATTATTAACTACATATAATGCAAGTCGTTATATTTTAACAAAAGAGCACGAAAATTTTCAAAATTTGATGTTATCGATAAATTTATACACGAGTGTAATTATTCTATTTTATTAATAAAATTTGAAATTACATAAATTACAATTAGAAATATAATTGCTTAATTATTATTTATTGTATAGCTTGATTTTTCCATTCAGTTTAATAAGGGTTTATATCAGCTTTTAGCTTTTCACCTTCAAATGGTCTGGTTTTTTTTTAATTTAACAGTACTTTTAAATAGATAAAATGTTACACAATTAGTTTTATTATGACAAAAAAAATATTTTACAGTATTTTGTCATTGATTTTGACACATCGCCTTTGATAGCTTCATTATATAACGCCTAAAATTTTAATTACGTTCTTTTAACGCGTTGATAGATAATTTTCTCAAAACTAGAGAATTGATCCTTCAAATATTTTAATCTCTATTGATTTTGAATGGTATTTGTATTGTCGAAATTTATGTCGAAATTTTCACTTAATTGATTTTACCCATTTTCAACAATTCTGTTTTTAAACCATATTTTTACATACTATATTTTTCAGCATTTGCCATATTATTCTTTTCGTGAAGAAATTACAAAATGAAAGCGATGATATACTTAATCTAAATTTATGCTACTGAATTCACTGTCGAGAGATCGTTGTACCTTTTTTCCACTTCTGAGGATCATGAATTCTTCCTCGATTCATATTCTACAAGTTATATGAAATATTCCGCAGGTTCATTTACGTGGAGACGGCGTTCCTATGGAAATGGCTGAAGCATAGGGATGAGAGTAAGATAAACATCATGAGGGACCTGATAAATCAAGGCAGACTAGAAATCATAGGTGGAGCGTGGAGTATGAACGACGAAGCCGTCACGCATTACCATTCGATAGTCGATCAGTTCACTTGGGGTTTCAGGTTTTTATTTTCTTCTTCACTTTTATTATTAATTCTCACTAATATTTTTAACTCTCTCCCCCCTATTTTTTAGATCATAGATCTCTAATTAGTTTGTTTAATTTATAATTTATAAGATTGAACAGCTTGAGCCATTGTCTTAAAAGATTTGTATAAACAATATGAATTTATTTCTGTTTTAAGAATACTATTAGAGCTATTTTCTTATACGTATAGGTCTATTAAATATTATTTCAATTATAGTCTTACTCTTCAAAATTATTAATAATGACGATATTTACTTTCAATCTGTGATATATTGATAAAATTAATATAGAAAAGTTATAATTATATTAAGAAGCAATAAAAATCAATCATCAAGTATAAGAAGAGTGCAGCATATAATCAATTTTGCTTTAACATTTATGTTATATGAACACTTATGAACGTTTATGAATGTTATTTTTGTTTCTGTACGAAAATTGGTAAATTTTCCTTTAATAGTTAAAATTATTCAATAGTTGTAGGAATATGCTTATTGTTATTATACTGATTCTTTATATTACATATGCATGAAAAGTTTCTTCATGGTAAGCTTTCTTCATGATAATTGTCGTCACTGTCTAAAACTTTTATTGCACCAATAGAACTTTTTAAAAAAATTTTGTAAAAATTCCAAAACTAAACTAATTAGCTACGAGTTCATATCTAATTTAAAAAGCATCCGATTCATAGGCTATAACATTAAGGAAATAACGTAAAACAGTAGCAATAGATATAGTGTTTGAATACTTAAAATTGTTTTTTCTAAAATTCAGATTTAGGCATATAATTTACAAAATCTATTTATCTAATCGATTTATTGCAATAAATCTTGTTTTCAATATAACCTTATGGGTGTAGGTCATAAATTACGCTGGCATGTCTTGTTCGAAAAATAAAGCGACCGAGCCGTCCACTCGGGATGCTTATCGGATTTGAGAAAAAAGAACAACACTCGGATACCTAATAATATACTTATATCCTTAGACGGGTGGGAAATGAGATTCTTGAATATATTATACTCACTGAAAGATGAAAAAAAAAACAAGGGAAGGGGACATAATGTAATAAAGAAAGATTTTTATATCAAACGGTCGTCTGTAGCGCGCCAAGAGGCACGAAATATTGTAAGCGAGGATTATAAGGAGGACTTTATGAGGATCCGACTGCCAGCGAATATATTATTCGCCGAGATAATAAAAAAGTGGAAGCATTAGTTACTCGAACGTTATCCACATTCTTATATGCCAGACGAAGTAATTATTCTGTAAGGATTTATATTACGGTACCACTATTAATTTAGCTGTTTATTCGATCTTGCTAGTATATTATAATTAACGAAAGTTTACTTTGAACATAATTAACATAAAGTTTAAATTTTTATAACTGTATGTTCATTTTTATAACAAAATCAATCATAGAGCATACCTCGCAAGTTACATTAAGAAGAAGTAATGCAGGAACGTGCGCTGGTTCGATGAAATTTGAATTGCCCATTTTATCATTTTATCGTTCAACTGAATAAGTGTGAAATTTTATTTAAACAAAAAGACTTATAAAATGGCTTTGAAGCTTATAATAATAATTTCTACACTTCTATCTAAATTACAGCTATTTTTCAATCCAATATCTATTTTACTTGTCTCCAAGTGTGTATAATAAGATGACAATTACTGCTTTATTTTATTTCAAAATATTAGTACATTAAATAAATAAAATTAAACAAACAATAATAGATTAAAAATATTTATATAGCTATAGAAAATAGCTCTACTTCTGTAAAAAATATTGTGGAATCTATTTTTACGAAACTATGTATCCATTGTCTTCATGTTACAAGTAATCAATACTGCTATTTTATTAAAATGTATTTTGAATACGTATGTGCTTAGTGAATTTGGGTTAAATAAGAACTTTTAAATAATTCAATATATATATATATATATATATATATATATATATATATATAAATTCGTTTTTCTTTGCAATTTTCAGGCGTTTGAATGATACATTTGGCGTTTGCGCTCGTCCGAAGATTGGCTGGCAAATCGATCCATTTGGACACTCGCGCGAGCAGGCCTCGATTTTCGCCCAGCTTGGTTTCGACGGAATGTTATTTGGACGTTTGGATTATCAGGACAAATCAAAACGTCTTAAAGACAAAACCGCCGAGTTTATCTGGAAGGGAAGTTCTAGTTTAGGTAATAATATATACCTTTTTTCTTCATAAAAATCTAACAACTCCATTAATCAATGATAAACCGTACTCGCGACAACGCTATTTTCGAAGATATTAATGGGTCTTCGATGTTTTATTGTGCATGTTGACACTAAAAAAATATTTAAGAGAACGAGAATTGTACTTCTTAAGTTTTTCTTTTAACCTAAGTAATTGAAAAACTGTTTTCTTCTTATTTCAAGCGTGTATATGAAGAAAAAAGAAAGTTAAATACGGGTTATGTACGGATGCAATATTTTCAAAGCAAGCTTTTCACTATCTTCAGTCGAATAATAATAAGGACAATGAACATGATAATTATGTGTACCAAAAGCAAAGTATAGAAACGCAACAAGCTTTTTTTGATTTTGAGAGTGTTGTAGCATCGGCACTAGCAGAAAATTGTCTGAAACTAAAATGTTATTAAAACAAGTATAAATAATACTATGAAAATCTAAATCGGACCTTTACATATATCTTTTGTAAATATTTATCATTAGTTAGATAGAGCATCACATTAAATAAAAAATTGATTTTTCTAGTAATGTTTTCTTCTTTTGAAGAGATATTAGATTGGGCATAGATCATTCTTTTTTATAATTAATAAAACATTCCTACAACTTTTCTCTATATTAATTATATTTTCGTATATTAATTATAATAATATAATAATATTATATAATTAATTGTCTTCAACTAGTCGTAGCTTTAATTGATTCGATGTTTGTAATCGCGATGATGATTATTGATGAAACGGCGCTTTAACATTTGGAACATATGAAACTCGGCCGTGAATTGACAAAATAGTTACGTTCAAATAAATTTTCCAGGCGATTGCTCGGACTTGTTCACAACGGTATTATACAACAACTACGATGCACCTTTCGGCTTCTGTTTTGATATTCTTTGTCCAAGTACTCAGCCTATTGTGGACGATCCCGAGAGTGCCGATTACAACGCCGATGCTAGAGTAAGTAAATTTGATTACTAAAAATAATGGTAAAACTTTTGCGAAATAAACGTTAATTATATTTTACCAATTTTTTGTCACAGACCCAGGAGTTTTTAAAAGTGGTGGAAGAGCAGGCTCTGCATTATCGCACAAACAATGTTATTCTGACGATGGGTGGAGATTTTACTTATCAATGTGCCGAAACATATTTTAAAAATCTAGATAAACTTATAAAGTATGTTCAAAAATGTTTACTTTATAATATATATATATATTCGCTACAGTGCCTCCTTTAAATTTCATTTAATTGCATTATTATTTTTATTATTTCACTGCTTGGCAAGGGTTCGTTCAACTTATCCGACTTATTCGAATGAATAAAAATAAGAAAATCTGGAGGAACTTTGAATATCTATATTGACAATTTGTTAAACATTTCCAATCATTTCTAGAGAAATGTACGCATATCCACGTACATTTGTCTAAAGATATCTAACTCAATTTTTCATAAATTTCTACGCAGATTTTTAGATCAGTTTTTTAGTTCAGACGGTTGTATACGGCAATGATCCACAAGGGAAGCCATTTATAATAGTTGAGCTAGAATAATCTGTTCACATTATACTTAGATCTACATTGTATCTACACAAATTTCTAGCTAAAAATCGGTCTGGTTATTAATAACGATATTAGTAAATTTCTAGAAGTGTAATATAAATAGATTATTCTATCTCAACTGTTATTAATTGTTATTCTACATTAATAATTTAAATTGGCAACGACACTGTAGCAGTCGTATATATATGTATATATAATTTATTAGTTTTGTATTTTATCAATCATTATGATGTCTGTTAAACCTATTTTTTAAAAATCAAAACCAGATACATAAACAAGAATAATGGATCAAGATTTAACGCTTTTTACTCTACGCCGTCTTGCTATCAGAAATCTGTAAATGATAAAAACATCACATGGACTTCCAAAACTGATGACTTCCACCCATACGCTAGTGATCCTGACTCTTTTTGGACCGGCTATTATACGTCTAGGCCCACCCTTAAGTACTTCGAAAGAATGGGAAACAATTTCTTGCAGGTATATATATATATATATATATATATATATATATATATATATATAAACTATATTGAATTATTATTTGAGAGAATTAAAGAATGATTCTATCTAATAACTATTTGTAAATTGTAGTCATAATATATAAAGCTTTTCTTAGTGTGTTTATTTATATTTACAGTTTTCACAAAGAATCAACAACAAAAATTGATTTCTCAAGCAAACTGATCGCCAATATTATTATTTTAAATTAGTTTTTACATTAATTATTAAATTATATTAATTGACCACAAGAATAAACATTGGCATTTAATATAGCATATACTAACCAATATCACTTTCATTTATAAAGGTTGTAAAGCAGTTATCGGTCTTATCGAAATCGCCCGACAGCAAGCCGCTTCAGAAATTCCGCGAGGCAATGGGCGTGATGCAGCACCACGACGCCGTGACAGGTACCGAGAAACAACACGTGGCCGAGGACTACGCGAGGCTCTTGGATCGCAGCATGCAGCAGGGCGTCCAATTGGCCTCGAATGCATTGAAGTAAGCCCTCGTGCAATATTATATTGTAATTACACGTATACTGTGACAGTTAACTTTCAAGTTTGATTTATATATATATATATATACATATGTATTGTTTCATCAGTAAATTGACATCAAAGGAACAAGCGACAAATCCACCGCAATTCCATACTTGTCAGCTTTTAAATGTCAGCTCTTGTTCTTACTCATCCGACAACGACAAATTTGTCGTTACCGTGTACAATCCATCTGCCTGGCCCCTTACAACGTACGTACGCCTACCTGTTAAGGCACTGTCCTACGAAGTTAAAGATCATTCAGGTAAATTAAACTTTCTTATTTTGTGGTATAATAATATTGTTTTAAAGTATTTTTTAATTATCCAAATCTAATAAAAGAAATCTTATATTTAATTCCGCATAATTTACTAATCTCAAAAGCAGATACAATTAAAGGTAATGTTTCCAGATAATGCTTTGAATATAGTATACTGGTATACTACTTTAAAAGTTTTGTTGAAGAGTAGAGTGATTTTAGAAAAACTCGAACTTTTACACCGTAATACCAAAAGCAAATTTCGTTATCTAACTCGTAAGAAGGTGACTGTAGGGCAATGCGCTCTTTATAATCATAGCATAATTACTTTGAATATGCTATATATCAAATAAATAGAATTAGCTCAATATTACAAGAACTATATAATGAGTTCATGTCATAAACTACTAAATCGAAATAAATTATACAGAATCGTGATTCATAAATAGATAAAAACTCAAAAATTTATCCTACGATGTTATTATTAAAATAAATATGCATATATTAATAATTTTAAATTGTTTCTACGTATTTAGAATACGATAACAAGAATACTTTTTTTGAAGGTGTTTATTAACTTGAATTTTAAAATTCCATAGGCAAGCAAATCGTTACGCAAATGGTGCCAATACCGAAAGAAGTTCAAAGTATTCCAGGACGATCTAGCAGCGCAACAAATGAGCTTGTTTTTCAAGCCGTCAATATAAATCCTCTTGGTTATCAATCATTTTATGTAAATATCAAGCATGATCAAACGTATAATTTACAGGAAGACGACACCTTAAGTAACTCTGTCAACATTATTGGTGGAGGGGTATGTTCACATTTTCTTATTTTCGGATATACTACGCATAACATATTTGAGGTAGCTGGTCATATAATTAATTTATTTTCAACTAATTAAATCGAATTCAATCATTCAATATCCTTTGATTATATGATCATATTTTTATCTTTTACAGTGCCCTATGTTGTCTTTTTGATAATGTAAATAAAATGTTCTTATTCTTCTAGCGTTATAAAATTAGTGTTGGTACGGATGGAAAAGTACAGTTGGAATCATTGGTAGGGGCAGAAAAATTAAATATTTATCAGTCGTATCATTATTACGAAGGAGCTGCAGGTGATAATTCAATTTTCGAGAAACGATCTTCAGGAGCTTATATATTTAGACCCAAAATAAATCACACTTTAGATATTCCCGGAGCTAGAAACGTTAAATACTTTAAGGGTAACTTCGTCTGACAAGACATCTCTTTCTTTAATCGATATAATTCATAATATTTTGTTTATCGGATTTAAAGTAATATTTTAGTTGAAAAGAATCAATTCTTCAAATTTTATTTGTAGGACCATTGGTAGAGGAGGCTCATATGTCGTTTAATAATTGGGTGAGTCAAGTAATTAGATTCTATAAAGATAAGGATTATGTGGAATTTAATTGGCAAGTGGGACCCATTCCTGTTCAGTAAGTAACAAAACTCATATTAATCTTAATAATCGATTAACTGCTATACTAGTGCTCAATATTTCAGAGATAGGATCGGCAAAGAGGTCATAACAAAGTATGCCACAAACCTTCACAATAAAGGAATATTTTATACGGATAGTAACGGCCGAGAAATGATGAAGCGACAGCTAAATTATCGACCGACTTGGAATGTAACGCTCAAGGAGCCAATTGCCGGTAATTATTATCCAATTACAACTAAAATATTCATTCAAGACGACATGGCCAAGCTGCGAGCAAGTGTTTTAACTGATAGGTCAGAGGGAGGCACCAGTCTTAATGATGGGGAAATCGAATTGATGGTAAGTAATAAAAAGTTTTAACAGTAAATCGTGTATGAATAAAAATCTTAAAAGAAAAGATAAAAGTAAAATTGACAAATAGAATGCTATGAAATTAATGTATCAGAAAAGAATGTAGTTACACGGTATATTGAACTGCTATTATATTTTTTTATATTTAAGTCGAATATAGTTCCTTCTACATGTTATACGTATTGATGTTAAGCAATCAGTTTTTAACCGGCGCTGAAAGTGTAGTAAAACTCATAAAAAATCACTTATTGCTAGTCTACATATATCCACTAAAGTTAAAAGAAAGTAATTAGCTTGAGTAAAAAAGAAATCTATCTTCAAAATTGTGAAGAGTTAGTTTCTAAAACTGCACCGGGGGCATTATGGTAATAATCAGAGTTACCTCGCTCAATCATCTTCAAATCCATTACTCATGTTTTATAGTTTTCCCTAAAAACAGTAAACGATGATTATATAAATCCACATAATATTTATTTAAATATATTTTTCCGGCGCATTTGATAATAATTTGAAAACGAGAATATGAAAATAAATATTATTGTGTTATTAACTTATATAAAATTGATTGCAGTTACATAGACGACTTTTGAGAGATGATGCATTTGGAGTTGAGGAGCCTCTAAATGAAACCGCATTTGCTAAAGGTCTCGTAGCTAGGGGAAAGCACTGTTTCATTGGCGGCAGCTTAAAGAATACGGATAATCATATTCTGAGAGAAAAGCAGATTGCAAATGAATTGGCATTACGACCTTGGCTTTTCTTTACTCCAGTTGAAAATTCTTTCTCCGAGTGGAATACACGTTTTAAGATGATAGTAAGTTATATCCATACCATTTTACTTTTCGTATTTTCTAATTATTGGAAAACGAAATCAATAAATTATACAGATCAAGTGCAAATGTTTAAGAACATGATTCTTAATTTCTCTTATATTAGTTAAAAATAGTAAGTGAAAACTATTTTATCTTCCAAATGAAAATATTCAATCGGACATATATAAACAAATTATATCCTTGAAAAAATTCAATTATTATTCAAGTATCAAGGTGTTTCGTCCAGGATTAACATATGAACTCTTCAGTAAGGCAATCTTAAGTGTTAGTTATTAATAGTTAAGCTTTTCTTAGAGAAGCAATTTGCATTTCTAAGTATAAAAATGAAATATCTCATTCCTTCTTATGATGCAAGACAATAACTAGAGAAGCCCAGACATTATGTCCATGTGCTATTTTAAATAATAGTTTTGAACTTATGTGGTGACAAAAATATTCGCGTGACGGAAGTCTAAGGAAAGATTACCAAAGCCTTATTGAAGAATTCAAATTGATAAACCTAGATAAAACAACCTAATACTTGTGAAGGCGATTCTCTATGTTCATCAACTATAAGGCTGATATAAAATTTTAGCCCTATTATCAATATTAAAATTTCTTTATCGATAGAAGTGTTTGAATATGACTGATTCAATATTTTCAGTTTTGATTTCGGAGAAATGATGAGGGATTCAATTTCCGTTTTTTAAAATTATTATTTTACCTTTACCTACATGTCCGTAGTTTCATTTTTGTAATTTCAATGCAAGTTTTTAAAATTATATCTAAAATGTTTTTAAAATTGTAAAAATGCAATGTTTTCAACTTTTACTTACGAATTAATTTTTAGGATGATGGTCTCGTCAAAAAATTGCCGATGAATGTTCGTCTACTCACACTTGAGCCGTGGAAGGAAGGCGAGATTTTACTTCGACTCGAACACATTTTTGAAAAAGGCGAGACAGTCGAATACTCCAAGAATGCTGAAGTCAATCTTCAGGTGATTTTGATTACATTGATGAAAAATAATTTTGAACTTTTTTTTATCTATAATCATATTTCTTGAAGCACATTTATATTTAATAAAGTACTTATGCATAAATGCATACGATGTTATTAATCATTCACAAGTTTTTAAGATGAAAAAACTTCTCACTAATTTTACAAATATCAAGGCATATTTCTTTAGTACAATATATTTCATTTAAGTTAAAAAATAAAAGTTCAGTAATTTTACATACTTCGCTTTTAACAAGATAATAATTGAAACATTTTTTCTTTAAATGTTATTAATTGTTATATTTAACAGGTATATTTTTAAAAAATTGTAACTTGGAAAACAGATAATGTTCAACTTCTAATTTTAGTTGTTAATTCCTTAGTTGTATTTCTCATTACGTATATGGATAAATATATTTACTAAAAATTATTATATTCTATTGATCAGGAGCTATTACCCGGTTTCAAAGTGCAATCCATACAGGAAACAAATCTCGGTGCTAATATGCTCATCGATGAAGTTCATCGTCTGAAGTGGTACCCGCAATCAAACACAGTGAATAACTGTGACAAAGATGAGCGTCAATCCGTTTCCAAAGACTCTATGATCGTTCGTTTGAAGCCAATGGAAATTCGAACTTTCATTATTGGAATATCATCGTGATGTGTGAATCATCGCAATCGAAGCCGTTTTCGTGTAAAGTTATCATGTCATTGTCACAATGGCTTTTCTACATGAAATCATTTCTCATTTTTGCGAGAAATTTGAATGATATTATAACAAATGTCGATTGCATCGATAACATTTATTTTAATGAGATTGTACAGAAATCTGAATAAATGATTTCAAACAATGAAAACTATGATTGTGTATTTGAGTTTAATTTTTTACGTGCATATTTAAAAATTGATATTGTATACAGTGACAAATAAAAAGTTTTTACCAGCCTGCAACCTGCTCTTATCTGTTTGTTTACACGGAATAGATTTTTTTTTCTGACAAAAATGTAAAATTTTTACTTAATGTAAGTTATGTAAAGAATTTTTTTACAGAAAAATTTAAACATATTACAATTAATAGTAATTATGTATTTCAATATACGTAAAGGTAGTGAAATGATATTATTTAAATAGCAACTTCAGAAACGCATTAAAAGTTATATCCGCTCTTATATTTACAAAAATACTTATTTATTCATTTTGAAGTGTAGTACTTCAAATAAAATTGACCTTAAGGCTATTGGAATGTATTTATTTTTTTTGTAATTACAAAACCTTTATTCTTAGTAGGTAAATCTACTTATTGCTTACCATCACTGTTTCTTTTTCTTGTCTAACACATTAATATTCATATATAAAATCAATTTCTTGTACTTCTGTTTGATTGGTCGTTCATGCAAACCCTGAGACTTTATTTTACATATTATTATAAATAATAATTCTACTAAGAAAAGTACAAACGCGTAATAAAATTTCTATTGTTTATACATTATTACAAACAATTTGAAATCGTATAATTCGGTATAATAGCAGATCACGCAGCTTTATTGCTTCTCTTCATAAGAGATGTTTTATTATTGAATATATGCACTAAACTAATCGTTCTGTTTATTACTTATTTAGAAGATTTAATTGATGATATGTAATTGGTACTGCAACATAGATTCTCTTTTTGTCATATATCGTTCGATCTTTAGGCTAGTTCTGCACCCTGAAATACTTGTTTATCACTGTCTTCAACAAGAAATTTAATTTAAAAACTTTTATAAACATAAGAATCTATGAGGATTGAGTATCTAGGGCAGGAATATCAGTAGTACTTTACTGAATAAATTTGTATTCTAAGCTCATTTTTTTATTAATATTTATGATTCTCTAGGAATAACTAGAATTGATGCCAGTATGATTACATTAGGTTATAAAAAGACTCTCTTATACAGTATAGTTATAGTATAAGATATTCTTGCTTGCTGCAGCCGGTAACGAGGGGAGATCTGATATGTGCAACGTATGGGAGCGGCCGAAATCGCTTCAGTATCCATCGTCGAGTAGCGCTGTGGCTCCCGAAGGAAGCCGGAAGGTCAACAATTTGCACCTGTCGAGTCGATGGTACGAAATCCTCGATCGTTTTTCGTCCAATAATGAATGAAGTCACGTGGTGTCGTCTTCTCAGCAGTGCGCCCGTGCGAGACGTTGCCCGCGAGCCTTAATACTTTATGCTTTACGCGTGGAATCGAGTACGACCACGCGCGGCACTGCCCTCGAGTGCGGTCCACCTAGATCTTCCTCTCTATTCGTCTCGACTCCGAGTGGCGTCGTGTATGGTCCACGCGTAGCCCTGCTCAAGGTTCTATCTTGGCCCATCATGTCGCAAAATACCATTATACAT
Source organism: Sycobia sp. Sy_11 (assembly GCA_018907035.1). Classification (NCBI taxonomy): domain Eukaryota; kingdom Metazoa; phylum Arthropoda; class Insecta; order Hymenoptera; family Epichrysomallidae; genus Sycobia; species Sycobia sp. Sy_11. Next base: position 536,143 of record JACCIC010000132.1, read on the forward strand.
GTTACATATAGTACTAATAAAATATAGTAATGAAATATAGTAATATAGAAAGTCTTGATATAAAATCAAGTTAATTCAGATTAATGCAGGTTATTAACGCTGGTTATTAAATCAGGTATGTTGTAGCTGCAACACTGGAATGATCATTTAAACTCAACTTATACGTTGTACATTTTCTTTCAAGAACGGATGGCTTCTCAATCTCCGCACTGTTGCCCCCTCTTCATCAGTACAGCATCAATCTACTTATATTATTAATAATATATGTTTATTCAATTCCCCAGCAACCTTACCTACTGACACTCATTACATCATACGAATAAATTCTAATACCATATAACCTATTACAATACAATATAATATATTAATATATATATCTTTGTTAATGACTTTATATATAAAAAGGTGCATATTCTGTAAGATATTTTCCTGTGATATAAAAAAATTACATCATAAAATGAGCTGAATAACAAACACGTTACTTAGCAGAAATAATTAATTACATTCTAAAATTTTTTTATATCTTATGTATTTTTCGTCAAAACGTTTCAAAAACCTATGTTTAATATAATAATGAAAATGATGAATCTTTACAATAAATAACAGTGATTTTTAGGTTATTAGGAACAAATCTATCTACTTATTTCTTTCTTTTTTTTAAATAAAGAGGATTGAGTTTCGATCTAAACAAAAACAAACTGTAATTTTTTTCTCATTTTATATATTTAAATAGTCAAGACTCGAAACTTATTGTTTATAATATTTAATGCTAATATTAAGACATAAATTCGAAAGATTGCTGCTTTAGCTTTCAATTATTTATCAAATATTTTATTAAATTATTCCACCTATTTCGCTTCAGAGTAGAATTTATTGTCATGTAAAAAAGTTTATAGCTACATCCTGTCGCCTGTTCACTTCGGGTTTTGCTACCTTATCATCATAAAAGTATACAAAACCAAAGAATTCCACAACAACTATTGTGACTAAAAATTTTAGATCGCCGAGTACTATATAAAATGCACAAGGACTTATTTCGATTTCTTCCAGATTGATTTTTTCTAAGAAAACAAAATGAAAAACTAGCATAATTAATTATTTATGCCTCATTATTGTGAAAAAGAAAAACGAAGCTGTAAACAAGAAATATTTTAATTCTAGTGACAGAGACAATTAGTACATTAAAAACACATAACAAATATGGCACGAGACTTTATTATTAGTTAGATATGAGATCATCAGATAACTTTCAAAAAGAGTTAAAAATGAATGCGGTAAAAGGACCCAAACGTCCCAGTCGGTCGATAAGATAAGAGATTAAATATAGAGAAATATAGGATTCTATATTAGTTTCTGTATATACGATAGAATGGTTTTTATGGGGATACATAAACCGATTTTTATATTTTGCAAATTTTTTCATAGAAGTTCCCGATTTTAAGTTCCTCGTTATAATAATCCATAAAAAAAGAAACAAAAATCAAAACTATATAATTAAATGCAGAACTTAAAAATTTTATAATGATATAATACGTTGAAAATACTGCCAAACACGTCTTCATGATACGTGTACATAAAATATTGTTGTATATGGAACATAAAGGCCATAATGTTAACGTTGCTCTTCTATACCAGTTCGAGGCGGTAGATTAGCAGATTTTTCAAGAATTAACGATTTACGTTTATATTCACTGGTTATTTTATGAACTCTAACTCAATTTTTATAATACAATATATTAGAATTTCATTTACTGTTTTGACATAAATTTTTATAATGGGTAAATATTTTTTTTCAAATAATCAAAACAAGATTCGGATTCAAAATTTGAGCTATAAAAGAACAAAATAATATACTACAAGCGTCAACAAGTTTCAAATTTTTACAATGTTTTATTAGAGTAAATAAAATGAAAAAAAATTATCTCATTTGAAAACATTTACTTTTTCATCAGTTATATTTCTTAAGTAAATTAAAGTGGAGTAATCATTTAGGATTTTTAAAATTTAAAATTTTGTTAATATTTCTTTACTTTAAATAAAAAATTATTTTTTTTATTTAATTTTGTAATATAAAAATACAATTAATACGTAATTATTTCTACATGGGAGTGACTATTATTTTTTAAAAATTTTAAATATCTATATCAGACTATTTAAAAAAATAATTGCATATTTTTGCAAAATTGTTCATATAAACGAACAACGAAAAAATTAAAAAAAAAATCATTCTCAAATTCTTAAATCATTTAACAATTAGTATTAATTGTTCCATTTTTTTGTTTTGTGATTATGAACGGATTTAAGTATTAAAATATAACGCTTAAAAGACAATGATGATGCCATAATGGAATTTTTTGAACAATTGACTTTTAGTGTATATTTAATATAAAAGAACTCAAAGAATGCAATTTTATATACATAAGTGAACTTTGACGTAATCCTGTTTTTAAATCTCCAAATCCAATTCAGTAATTACGATTTAAACAAATTAGTCGAGTCGATTTTTTTTATTTGTAATTGATTTGATTACAAAATTATTCTGATCTACATGTTTGTAATTTTTCATCGCTCGAAAATCACCAGTCGCTCGTTAGCTCATTACCTCATTAACCTGTTACCTATAGAGTTACAACAGTTAGGAAAATATACAGGCTTCAGTGCGAGTGATTTTTAAAAATCTGAAAGGTTTGGCATATTAAAACTGTATAACTATACTATGGGAATACGATACATAAAAAATAATATGAAAAATATATTTTATATTTTATTTTAAAGCCAATGAAATTCATATCTAAGTTAGATAATAGGATAAATTTTCTCGCTTCTTTTAGTATTGGAATTGGAATAAAAATGAGTTATCGTTTATTTTTCTCAAATTTTCAAACTAGAAAATTTTATCTAAAATTTTCCACTAGTCATGCTTTATTTGGGGCAGGCCCGAATCATGGTCTTTGGAAAGGCCGAGGCTATAAAAGCTTCAAACTTTAGATCAAAATCAAACCAAGACTTTTTTATTAGTATTTTTAATCATTATTTTTCATTATAATATGATTCATTTATAAAAATAATTTAAATAATCACTGTAACAGAAAGCTTTCTAGTCTAATTGTCGTACGTTTTTTTCTTCCAAAGAAATAATGTATTTAGTTCATTCAGCAACGGAAAATATTTAATTTTTTTTATTAACTTAATTATTTTTTGATTTTGTAGATTAATTTTGTTTACGTTTTATGCTCATATTCAATATTTCTTCATACCAATTAAGGATTAATTATTATATAAACTTCTTTATGAATAGTAAGATATGTACTCATTTTTTCAAACGATTCATCGTAAAGGAAAATGAAATTATTTTAATTAAAGTGGAAAGTTCGATGCTCCGTCCCCGCGATTACTGTGGTGCCCGCGGCTATAACCCCGTTGGACCCCCTTGACCCGCATCTGATTTCAGATATTTTCGACTAAATGTAAAAGTCCTAAACAATTAGTATATATAAGATAACATACATGACAGGATGACTTACTTTAAATTATTTATTAGCTTAGTACATATCTTTTCAGAATGTAAAAAGAGATAAACAGCTCCCGCTTATTAATCAATTTGAACCAATTTACAAAAATAGGCACCTGTTTCATATTGTCAACCAAATATAAATTAACAGATTCTCCTAAGGCAAAAAACAGAACGGATAATAAAATATTTTTTGAATCATTCTAAGCAATAATACAAATATTATTAAAAAAGAAATAATAAAATTAATAATAATACTAATAATAATAAAAATAATAATAAGAGCAACATTAAGAACAATAACAACTGCACCAGCAGCAACAAAAAAACAACAACAATAATAATATAAATAATAATAATAATAATAATAATAATAATAATAATAATATAATAATAATAATAATAAAATAATAATAAAGCTAAACATATAAAGAAGAAAACAATACTTATCCACATTCGTCAATATACTTGACCATAGAAAAAGATTTACTGTTCTTTCTTCCACATGGACTATTTTCATTTTAAAAAAGGCTTGCAATAAAAATTTCATTTTTTATCACCTTTACAAAACTCTTTGAACAAACAGTGTATGGAAAAGGCCGTAAATAAGAATGGTATGACTTTCAAGAGATAAGGAAAGACTGGCAAGAGGAAAAAAGTATGTCTCGAAAGCGCTATATTTGAGAGTATTTTAAAAATTATCGTAGCAATGTCCCTTTAAAATTAATGGAACACGTGAGGATTATAAGGTAACAGATTATAAAGATTTACACTTGGCAAATAATTTCGAATTTAATTGATTATTATATATCAGACCGTAATCTTACTTTAATTACGTTTTCGGCTCTTATAGGAACATTGAGATAAAAAATATAGATAAATATTAAACTATTGCATTGTTATATTATTAAATTTATATTAAATTATATAATTTATTTTATAAAGGCTCTAAACACACACACAGATATATATATATATATATATATATATATATATATATATATATATATAAATATATATAATAATAATTCTATAAATAATAATTCGTTTGATAAATTATATCCTATCAATACAATTTTACAATGTTGTCACCAAATTTTATGAAAGCGCCGAATCAATATCCTCTATTAAAAACAAAAAATTAACAAAACCTGTGCTCAAAATTCCTCTTTTGGCGAGCAGTGATACATGATCAAACATAGTAAAAATATACATGCTAAATACACACATAAAATTCTCCTATACTATATATCTCAAAGCGAGTTAAAAATTACACAACTGCACAGTTGAATTACATCGAAAGCACGATTACAGGTGCATTTTAATCTTAACATTTGTTCGGCTATACTCAGCAGCAGTAGCATCACCGGTGCGTTAATTAATTACGTTCGTTATCGCGAGGAAAGTATTTTCAAAAAGTCCCCCCCCCCCACACACACACACATATATAAATAGAAAAAAAAATAGGCACGCCGACAGCACCAAAATATAAGTTTATACAGTGGAGCGCAGACGCGTCGCGACGCGCAGCGGGAAGCGAGCGCGTGAGATAATAAATACGCCGAGAGTCGCGGCCCGTGCGATCAGTGCGCATTAGCAGGCGTTTCGCGCGCACTGGTCTCGTTCGTTGTTCTATCCTTCTATATACGCGATATTTTTGCGGTTCAAAAAGAAAAATAAAAACAGAAAAACAAAAAAGACAGCGAAATGAAATTCGAGGCGCTGTTCATCAGCGTTGGACTGTACTTCGCTGTAGACGCGGTTTTCGGGGCAAAATTGCCGGGGTCCACGGTAGGATGCGGCTACGAGGTGAGTGGCTCAAATAGTTGTTGGATATTTTAATTTGTTTTTCAAATATCGTTGGTTCGCAAATTTTACTAAAAATCATGCTATGGAAAATTCAGGATAATCGATGAAAAAAGACGAGCGATTATTTTTTATACGAATAATAAGTCATATTTCTAATTATTTTTTTGTATTATGACCATTTTCTTTATTAAAACAAAAATTTTTAATATGATTCATAAATAGTATCTATAGTCATTTTATTAATAATTTTTTTTATGAGTTTATTACCTGATATTCTCATAATCTTAAATATCTATTGGATAAGAACATGTTTATATTAAAGCACTTTGAATGGTAAAAAATGGTATTGCTAAATTTTGCCAACTTTGTAAAACCTTGTTAAATATTACCATATTATTCCTATTACTATCAAATTGAGATAGTAATAGGAATATTTGGCAAAATCTTTATATTTAACGTTATTTACAGATACTAATTCGAACTACTGCTTATGCAATACACATAATAAAATTAAATCTAAGCTCTTCTCAAAATTTCAGACTACAAATGTATGAAAGAAAAATTTGTTCACTTTTTTGAAAAGTAGAATTTCATTTTTTACTAGACGTTTGTTAAACCCTTTAGTCAGATAAAAGCCATCTCAATCTCAGACGTACGTCTACGCCAAGTCTTTATATTTGACAATGCTTTGACAATATTTGGCAAAGTTTGTCAATACTAAGCAAGTATAAGAAAGATTGATATTTTTTAAGAAATTTTAACAATATTGAATAACATCTGACGCATTTTTCGACAATATCTAACGTTCTACAATACATTGATAAATTTGTTCAATATTTCTTTTATTTTTGCTAAAGTTTTCTAGATTGTTGCAAATTTTACAACATTTTATCAAAATTTTACTAGACTTTCCCAATCTTTGCTAAACTCTCATAGAGTTTTAAATATTTTCCCAAAATTCACCACAAATTTCCAGACATTGTTAAATGTGTCAACATATCTAACAATGCTTCAAAAGCATGGACAATTTTTTGTAAAATTTCACAATACATTGACAGAAATCCATATTTTCTATGAAGATTATCAGCATAGTGTCAAAGTGCTAGCATTTTCATATCGACTAATCTAGGAAAACAAATCAAATTCTAAACTTTTATGTATATATTTTAATTAAAAAATTGCAATTAATTGTAGGGATTAATTCCGCAAGATATCAAAATTTATTAGTTTATTTAATAAATTCCAGAAAAATATATTTTTGGTTTTGTTATATCGCTTTAATTTGACATGCTACTTTTATATAGTATTCTTCGTTCCGTACGAATGAAAAGATATATAATGAAAAAAAAAATTCCATCTACATTTATATATTGTCGTCAAGTATTACTGCTTTATTTTTTAGCACTAGACTGCGCTGCTTGTAAAATAACCCAAAGAAATGATACATTACATCGTTCTATTTTAAGTATTAAATTATATTGACGTCACATAATACGCTGAGAACATTATGAACTATTTAAATATCTTAAGAAAATCTTTATTTTTTTCATGCATTTTTTTTTCGTTAATACTTTTACAATAAAAAAATTCTTTTTAACTCTGCTTGTTTGTGCGCTCTAGGCTAAGGTGGTCAAGGGCGACTACCGAGTCAAAGAGATGCTAAAGAATAAATATTCTTATTTATTGAATGCATACTTTAATAAATATTTATAATGTAAACATGGATTCCATCAGTGTATATAATATTTAATTTATTTTATTTTTGTACTAGAATATTATTATTTTATTGATATTGAAAAAGTGATTTTCGGATTATGTAAATTATGTAGGAATTCATACAAACATGCATTGTAATAATTATGTGTGTAAAAAAAACTATACCTACGACAAAGAGTTTTAGCCCCGAAACCTCTTGGGATTTTACATCTACAAATGTAAATTTAAAAGTTACAAAGCAACGAAATCATCTTGCTAAATCTCTAAAGGCTGCCAATGGCTTACTATACATAGAAAAAGGACTGCGTTTGTAATCTGCCATCTACAGTGATTATCGTCGAGGTTTGACTGGATACCATCACTGGTCGCTTTTTTAGTTTACTATTTAGTTAGGACTGATCATTTCAATCATATATGAGGAATTCTATATTGTAAATCAGCGTATACTGAAAATCCGGAGGTTTTCTTTCAACATCCATTTGATCATATACGTAAACCCTATAAGATTATTTTTATATAGAAGAATTGTATATAGAAAGCTTTCAAGTGAAGTTTGATACTTATAAATATTTTTACGAATTTCAATATATTATTTATAAGATTCTTCAATCAATAAGTAAAGAGGGACATTAAAAATTATTGCCGTTTTCTTCAGTTTATTAATTCTTCGTATAAATCTCCAGTTAAATTAATTCTTCATTCACTTCAACCTTAATTAAAAGCGTATTAAAAAAATCAATGAAAAACTACATTAATCATAATTATAATTCATATGCAATTTTTTTCTATGAAATTAGATAAAAAATAATTAATTAAATAGTCCAAATACCTTTAAGACAGTGTAATATAATTTTAAATCTCGATCCAATTGTTTCTCTAACTAAATATTAGATTATAATTAATATACTTGAATGAAAGTAAATAATTTAACGTAATAACAATATTTACTATGTTATTTGATAGCGTATCTTTTATAATTTATAATATCCGTAGTGTATTTTGTGCACATTGAATTAATTGTCCGTATGTGTACAAGCACGTACATTTTGAAAAAAAATTCTCAAATATTTCTATCGCTTGTTCTCTTAACGTACTAGTTATATTACGTACTAATTACAAACTACAAATACATCGCAAACATTGTTGTGAAAATAAAAGTTTTATCGGCCTTACATACTAATAGATATATTTTTCCTCTGTACACTTGCGAGAGAATCGGACATTACTCTGTATAGAAGCTGAAAGATAGTAGTAACGATAGAAACTATCATGAAGTTATCAAGTAAATACTAGAGAAATAATAAAAAATTACAGATACATTTTTAACAAATATAGTAGTCTCATGTTGAAGAGCAATCAAACTAAACATAAAAAAATCCATCATATATATCGAGTATTCATATTTGGAAAACCGTCAAGAAATTGTAGAATAAACGTGAAAAATAGGAAGAAGATTAAATTTTATAAATTGTTGTTTGACACGGGAACTTATGGAATTACAGCGAAAATTTTGATGTAAATATAATCTTAAAGTTTTATTAACTTTAAAAGACTAAATGGAAACTAAAGATTATTTGTCAAGAATCATGTTAGAAAAAAAATTACTTAACGTACACAAACCGTAGAAAAACAAAGTAGAATATTTATTCAGAATATCATTTGGTCAGTTGAAATTTTTATGAACTGAAATATAATAATTTTATATAATTTATATATATATATATATATATATATATATATATATATCATTGTTAAGAAATTAATTATTTATTATCATAAATTTCTAAATATACTATTTTAATAAAAGCGTAAAACTCGAACAGAATCTCTGCTTGGTACGACCATATTCGACGGACCCAGCTATTTCATAAAATTATGTGTCTATTCTTTTAAATAAAATTAATATGTGGAATAGAATTTAAAAAAATATTTGCTGATTCAACAGAGGAGAATTTTTTATAATAAAATGTAGTACATTACAATACAACCGAGCAAATTAGATGACTCCCGCATAAGTGGAATTTATCACCTCAGCGAAGCAAGGCATTGATTGAATGTACTTTGTAAATAAAAATTCTCATGAAATAAGCTCAGAATATTATATTAAATAACGTCCTAAGTTTATTATATACCTTATTAATAATGTTTTATACATTTTAGCTTCAAAATTCGATAGTTATTAGATTATCTAGGTTTGTTATTCAAATAATAAAACTATGCATAAAATTCGTCGTAACTGGTAATGTTATCCTATTATTTTATTTTTTTTAAGATATGGATCAGCCCGTATGTATTATCAGTTAGCTATTTTACATAAAGCTATGAGAAAAGAAAGTGGTAGGTCTAAAAAGCTGGAATGCTCGATAACTTGTAGTAGTATCTAATCCAAACTATTGAAGAAAAACAATATTCATTTTAGTCAATAGTGTGTCTTTTGATTCCTCTTACAACTCATCGCAGAATTAGTCGATGATTGAAGGAGCGCCAAGCAAAAAGCTATATTAGCCAGAAAAATTGGTCTCGATACACATAGTGATGCCTCTAAGACTACTAGTAGCAAAATCTATTCTACTACGAGGATTAGATCCATGCTTGAAGGCATTGATTCATACAAACCTGAGAGGTTTCACCGCTTGTTGAATCTTATAGATTTCTGATCCATTGATTTAGGTTCCTCCTTCAGACATTATCTCAAACATTAATTGAATCAAAATCCTCTATCTTTACATGATATGATGACTAATACTGCGCAACGATATGGATTATCTATACCCTGGCAATGTTTTGCAGTGTCAGTAACAACTCTGAGTTTCGAATATCCAGATCTATTAGCTACCAGTAGATCCTCTCACCTTCCGTTGACGAATAGAACGATACTTTTATATAATAGATTTATTTATAATAGATTTATGAATCCATGTGGCGAATTTTTCAGTCTACTTAGTAAGAACAAGCTAACAGGCCGAGTTAATTATCAGTCTGGCAATCCCCTTTATTGTAGACGTGACCACCATAAGCCCCCAGCTCTAAAGCTCTAGTGTAGGATAACGTTATTCTCCTTTGCCAGTATTCAGACCTAACACATTTATCTACTGTTGAGCATCTTTAACAGAAAATCGCATTAGAGCTTCCCGTCCAACAGCGTCGTCTCTGATAAAACAACCTACTTGGATCAAAAAGCTTCTCTTTGAAACAATCCGTAGGAATCGACGCGTAGTCATCATCGTCGCCAGCACATTTCTGGCTATTCTCTCTAAATTTTTATATACTTTACTATAATCTTTTCAATAATGTTTCTATAAGAGGAATAAATACTAATTTCTGCCAACGAGTATAGTTTTGATCAGGAATTAGAAATTCAGTAATACTATTTCAATCATATTTTAATATTATTGTATTGAATTTTCTTCATAATTATTATTTAATTATATTTATTAAATAATTCAATTAATTTCAGGATGAAAACAATAATATAAACTTTTTATTATTTATATATTGTACTTTTAAAAAATTTCTTCAATTTTTATGGACGTCATAAAGAAGCTTTATTTACTTTTAAATGAAATATAAGATCAAATAAAATATTTATTAACTTTACAAGACTAAGTGGAAATATATATATTTTTAATATGATATATTATAAAAAAATGATATATTTTTAAATGTCCTTTATATTTTTAAAATATTATATTGTGATTTCTTGTTTTTTCTTATATTTATAATGATTACTCTTAGTTTACCAATAAAAGCTAAAATTGAAATACCTAATTATCATATCATTGAAACTTTTTAATTTGAACAATCTAACATAAAATGTTAATTTTGATTTTGTAGGCCATCCAAATAATTTTTTAAAGAAGTAAATATTTTTCATGAAGATTATTATTTTCATTAAGAACCCTTTAAAATTCTTCAGCTGACAAACTAAATATGTATCAAGTATTTTTGACAGAACTAGAACTAATTGTGATATTTTAGAAATACGTTACCAATATCTCAAACATCTTTCTTATTCTTACTTTAATTCAAAATATGTGAAAACAAGAAAAAGTTAAAAAAACATAAAATATTGTGTAGCTCTTTATATTACTAATAACTCTTAAAATCAATATTTTATTATTGAACAATCAAACTTACATTTTTATCATTAACAGTCCTGTCCAAAGAGCGCTCCTGAAAAATTAAATATTCATCTAGTTCCTCACACGCACGACGATGTCGGCTGGCTCAAAACAGTGGACCAGTATTATTTTGGAAGTAAGTTTGCATGCATTTTGATCATAAATAAGATGGAATAATGAATTTAAATTCAAGGTCGTACAAGAATTCAGTTAGCGGGAGTTCAGTACATTATTGATAGTGTCATCGAGGCTCTTCTGAAGGACCCTACCAGAAGGTAATTATTGATTATATTTTTTATTAAAGTGTCTTGTATATATTCGTTAAAACTATATTTGATGTGACAAAATATTAAAGCAGCTCTATGCACAGTTTGATGTTTTTAAATAAAACTATAATTAATAATTCAATTAAATGATTTTAACACTTTATATATTCATCTCTTTTCCGACAGTTTCTGACTTTTCAGACTTTTCCAACATCTTGTCTAAAGTAGAAAGCGATACGAATGTTAACATTTTGCCATTGATTTTTTAAATGAACTTCAGACTCCTTTCTTTTAAAGTTATTGTTACTTCAGATACGTATTCATCTACAGCAGCAATTGAAATTGAATATTAATATTGAATTATTTCTACAGAAAACAAATAGTTAAATTTGATCAAATTTACAAGCACTAAAATGAATTAGAAATTGAACAATTAAAATAGAATATTCTGATAATTTCATATACTATTGATTTCAATTTATTTTTTAATTTTATAATTATTTAACATAAATTTACAGATAATTTTTTATACGTAATAGAAAATACCTTAATAAAAAATGAAAACGTTTGTTTTTATAAAATAAATTATTATATGTTTAAAAACAATTTTAAATGAATTTGATAATATCAAAAGATAAAAACTAACTTTAATAGGTTCATTTACGTGGAAACTGCATTTTTGTGGAAATGGTGGCAACACCAGGACGAAAAGAAAAGGGAAACTATGAGGTATTTAATAGACGAAGGCAGACTTGAAATCATAGGTGGAGCTTGGAGTATGAACGACGAAGCCGTCACGCATTACCATTCGATAGTCGATCAATTCACTTGGGGATTCAGGTGTGTTATCTATCAAATACGATTCTTATGTTCAAGATTATAACTAGTATTAGAAAATATGATTGAAATTAAATCATTAAGCAACAAATCCTTTGTTGTTTTATATATATTTAGCCTGCTGAAAAAAAATTTTCTGTAATTTCAGGCGTCTGAATGACACGTTTGGCTCTTGTGCTCGTCCAAAAATCGGTTGGCAGATCGATCCTTTTGGCCACTCTGTCGAGCAGGCTTCCTTATTCGCGCAAATGGGCTTTGACGGCATGTTTTTTGCCAGACTCGATTATAGGGATAGAACAAAATTACTTAACAATAAAGCCGCCGAGTTTGTATGGGAGGCAAATCCTAGTTTAGGTGAGAACAGTTTATAAAATGTATTTGAAATCCATTCGTACTTTTATGTTTTTGAACTGACTAGGAGATAAAGCGTAAAAAGAGTTTCGATGTTTTTTGAAAAATAAATCTTAAATTCATCGACTTTATCTTTTTTGTTTATACATTATTGTAACTATTATATAAGTAAAAAAATATTTTAGGTGAATCGGCTGATCTATTTACATCAATATTGTATAATTTCTATATGGCACCGACGGGATTTTGCTTCGATATATTTTGCGATGATGAGCCGATGATTGATGACGTCAATAGTGCAGATTACAACATTGTTGAAAAAGTAGGAATAAGTATGGATTCTATGTTACGATTAAAATTATTGTGAAGACAATTGTATTATAATTTGTAGATGATTAATGCACCCATAGTTATTAAATATTTTTACTTTTAAAAATAAAATATGTTACTTCTTTGAAAAAATTGTATTTCAGGTGGAATCTTTCTTAAGATTCGTGCAAGCTCAGGCTAAGAACTACCGAACAAACAACGTTATTTTAACAATGGGTGGAGATTTTATGTACCATAATGCTGAAATTTACTTCGCCAATATGGACAAACTGATAAAGTATGAAGATAAAATGTCTTATTTCGTTGAAACAATCGTTCTTGAACTTTTCTAAGTCAATTAATTTGAAACGAAAAAAATAGAAAATAAAAATAAATGTTCAAAATAAATGTTTTTTGGAAAAGTTAAATATATCGATAGTAATAAACATAAACTCTAATAAAATATTTAAAGAATAACAAGAGGTTTCAATGTATTTAAATTGTTTCAGTTCGTGTAAAAATATATAGTTATATAAAAATACTGGCATACTGGATTTACAAAATATATAAAAATAATGTACTTATAGCTTTTCTTAATATCATTATGTAATAATTTATATTGCAGATACGTTAATCAAAGAAACGGCACAAAGTATAATGTATTTTACTCCACGCCATCGTGCTATATGAAGGCTTTGAACGAAAAAAATTTGAAATGGCCTGTGAGAACTGCGGACTTCTTTCCCTATGGCAGTGATCCTCATGCATACTGGACTGGTTACTATAGTTCAAGACCTGCGCTAAAATTCTTTGAACGGATGGGAAATAATTTCTTACAGGTAAATTAAACTCTCGCGTATTAATTACAATCGTTGCAAATTTCGAATTTACCACTGTATGAAGTCATCAGCTTTGTTAAAGTTTAATTTTATATGTTACAATCGAAACGTTAAATCGTCTTTGATATTTATAATTGAAGAGAAGTAGTTTCTTATACGACAGACATTAGTAATGAACAATAGAACTAATATACATTTGAGTGTGATAAATTAATGTAGTTTATCATTACCACAATTATTTTGATCATCACTTTTAGGCAATAATTTAAAAAAGTTTCGTATCTCTCAGAATATTCTATTTTACTTAATTTTTTATAAAGGTAATTAAGCAGTTGTCTGTATTGGCAAACGAACGAGATAATCCAGAACTCCAACATTATAAAGAGGTAATGGGAGTACTCCAGCATCACGATGCGATTACAGGTACCGAAAAACAACATGTAACCGAAGATTACGCCAGACTTCTATACCAGAGTATGAATAATGGAGAACAGATTGCTTCAAAGGCTATAAGGTAATGGTAATAGTAAAGTTTGTTTCTCCTTTCATATCATTACTGACAACATATAGTTTAATATAATATATATGAATAAAATAATATTGATTCAATGTGACAAAAGCATAATTTTATATTTCATCTTCAAACACTATTTAGCAAATTGGCTGCAAAGGAAAAAACCTCGAAACCATTGGAATTCCATTCGTGTTTACTTTTGAACATCAGTTCCTGCTCGTACACTTCCGATAATAAAAATTTTGTCGTGACTGTGTACAACCCAACGAGTCAACCACTGACAACCTACGTACGTGTGCCAGTTCAAGGATCATCGTACAGTGTTAAAAATTTCACAAGTATGTATATCAATAAATTATTACTCTCCCGTATTTTTTATATGTGTCATTATTTTCATAGATGTATAATTGAAATAAGTGACTTCATATCCATTTTGTTTAAGCTTAATTGTATTATTTTTTATTTTGCTATAAAATAAAAATTAAGTTAGTTTAATTGTCATTTAGTATTATACAAGATAAATTATATTATATGTATACTTGTTGATATGTTATTCTTAAATTATTAAAATTTTAATACATTTAACAGATCAAGAAATTATTACACAAATTGTGCCCATATCAAAACAGATATTAAAAATTCCTGGACGAGTTAGTAAAGCAACGAAGGAACTCATTTTCGAGGCAGATAAAATTGAGCCCCTTGGCTATCAATCTTTCTATGTGAGTGAAACTTCGGGCTCAGCAAAGTTAAATCCAAATACTGCACAAGCTATAGGATCAGCTGTACGTAACATTTTAACAAAAACTATTATTAACATAAATTATGTTAATGGAAATATGTCATTTCTAAATTATATTTTCAGTAGTAATATTATTTTTATAAGGAAAATAAGCTTAGAACAAAATTATTTTATTTTTTCAGTTACACAGTGTTAAGATTAATTTAGATGGACAGCTGAACATCCGTACATTAAAGGAGGATTACGAGTTGGATTTTCAACAATCTTTCTATTACTATGAAGCTGCAGAAGGCAATAATGAAGTTTTCGAAAATCGATCCTCAGGAGCTTATGTTTTTAGACCTAAAGAGCATTTTGTTAAAGATGTTTCTTCTAATCCTCAGTATGAAAATCATGATGGTAAATTAATTCATCATTTAGAAATATATTTTTCTTTATTACGAATTCTATAAAATAAAATTGGTAACTGACTTTATCCCTGGGATAAACATAAAAAGAAACATGTTTGTTTTATTTTGAAACACGAAATTTCATCGACAAGGATCATTGATCTCCTCAAATGATTTAATCGAAATAAGAAATGAGAGGTCGTTTCTTAAAAAACAAGAAGTTTTTATTTTAGCTTTAGCACAAACAGATCGAAAATCTATTGTCAATTTGTTTTATGTTATACAATTGATACATTTATTTTTCATATTAAATTAGCAGTGACCTATGTTCTCAATCAACCTATTTTCAGGTCCACTGGTACAGGAAATCCATGTTATATTTAACAACTGGACAAGTCAAGTAATGAGATTTTATAGCAAAAGAGATTACATAGAGTTTGACTGGCTTGTTGGACCGATACCCATCAAGTAAGGAAATTCTTCCGTATTATGTATACTTTAAAAAGCAATTTAAATTATAATATTCTATTTTATTTTAGAGATAATATTGGCAAAGAAGTCATAACCAGGTATTCCAGCAATCTTCATACCAATGGTGAATTTTACACAGACAGTAATGGTCGTCAATTGGTAAAACGTAAACGCAACGAACGTTCCACCTATGCTATGAATTTTGATGATGAGCCTGTTACCAGTAATTATTATCCTGTGACAAGCCAAATATCTGTGGAAGACAAAGTTAACAAGTTCCGTATGACTGTGTTAACCGATCGAGCTCAGGGTGGCTCGAGTCTTAAGGATGGTGAAATTGAACTAATGGTAAATCCAATTTTTTATTATAGCCATCTGATTTTTTTCATTTATATAAATAGAAATTGTATCATTAATAAATATTCGTAGTATATCATTTTCGATGTCTAGTGGCAAAAATAAATTAATAAGAAAGTTATATTTTCTTTAAAATACATAATTTCAATGAATTTCTTTTATATAAATTAATAATAAAGTAATTTAGAGTAGGCTTACTACGTATTCCTAAAGGCATTGTCTGTATTTTTATATATATTTAGCAATGCACACTAGATGTTTAACTGCGTTTTTTTATATAGAATGAAACAAAAAATTTATTAATAAGAGTACGTATCTTTTTAGTGGAATTTTAAAAACTCGACATTATTATTATTATTGACTTTTGCTAAATAATAGTTAGTTCGATGATAAATTTTGTTACAAATCTTACTTTAAATTAACATGGAAGGAAGCCTATAATATTTATTAGAGTTTTGATTCTTTGATTCTTTCGTCTACCTGCAGTTTTTTGTGATTAATCCTCCGTAACTACTTTTGAAAGTTAGTACGTCCTTATGCTATATAAAATTATTGATAGACATGAGCATATATCATTTTTTACTTATATTTGTTCTTCATATAACCAAAACTCTTTTATTTTAGACTTTATCGATAAACAACAAATACAAATATATATATATATATATATATATATATATATATATATATATATTTGTATATATGGAATATATGAGTTTACAAATGTTAATTTCTTCCTAACTATATACTTTAGGTGCATAGAAGACTGTTAAAGGATGATAAATTTGGAGTAAGCGAGGCTCTTAATGAAACGGCATTTGGTGAGGGTCTTGTTGTCAGAGGTCAACACTACTTGGTTCTGGGTAACCTGACAAATAGCAGTCAATTACTAATGAGAGAAAAAGAAATAGCAATTGAACTAGCTTTGCGTCCTTGGATTTTCATAACTCCGGTAAATTCACTCGAGGAATGGACCAGCTCATACAAAATGAAGGTAACTTTTAAATAATGCAATCCAATAAATATTTTTCAATTACTGATCAAATAGTTTTCTAACTTCATCCTGTAATTCTATATGTTCATATACATATTATAAAATTATCTTTCAAATTTATCCAATCTTGGGAAAAGCGATCCTTTTCTTATCAATTCATATTTGTGTATATAGTTCGTTGAACGCTAATGAAACTGAAACTGAATAAAACATCTAATGTTCACCGAAGAATGGCTTTTAGTTTCTTAATAGTCTCGCAATAGAAACCTCGCAACCGTCTTGGGTTAGGATTTGGATTATGTAGAATATGAATCAGTAATGTGAAATGTTTTAGTTTTTAATATATACAACGATGGCAATATATTTATCTCTGAGGATTAGAAAATGAACATTGATTAAACACAAAATCTATCAAAAATGTTATTCACCGTCATTATTTTTTCGGAACTGAATTAAAACACTATATCGATTTTTTTAAATTGAAGGAATATTTAACTTGTAATTTTTATACATCTAATTTTAAAAAATTTAAAGCTTTTCAATGCGTCTAAATAATAAAATATCTTAAGCTACATTATTAAATATAATCATTAAATAGTATATTATAATTAAATAAATTCAATTGTGTAATCTTGACATTTCTTTTGCTATAGAACGATGGCCTTCTGAAATCTTTGCCAAGAAATGTAAGAATTCTTACTTTGGAACCATGGAAAGATAACGAAATTTTAATAAGACTGGAACATCTGTTTGAAAAAGACGAATCAACTAAATATTCTATACCTGTTGTAGTTAATCTCAAGGTAAACGAGTCAAAATTACTTGTAATTTCATTAAGATTAATAAAAATATTCTTTGTAACTACTTTTCTTATTTATCTGGTACTTAATACTAGGATTACTCTAATTATTTATATTGCTTAATAATATACTGTTTGTAGGATTTGTTTGCGGGTCTCAACGTGCAATCAGTTCACGAAACTACCCTCGGAGCCAATCAGTGGGCTGAGGACGTCAATCGACTTAAATGGCAATCTGATGTTAACGAAGTATCGAAAATCGACGACACCAATGATTCTTTGCAACCAACCGAGAATTCTCTAAATGTAACACTTAAACCGAAGGAGATTCGAACATTCATTGTTAAAGTATCTCCTTCTTAATAATATTTATATATGTATATATAAATATGTAATCGTCAACTAATTCTTTAAGATCATTTTATAATATACCAATCTTCTTTTTATAATAAAATAGTAATAAAAAAATTTTACTATAAAATTCTAGATGTTTCAATCATTTGCTATCTATTTTAAATCTAATCTTTATAGAAGTTAATATTTTCCCTATATTATTAAATACTTTGAAATACAATATACAATGTTTATTGATAATTAAATTATGTTACCTATATTTGATCACGCCAATTATTTTAGAATAGCAAATTTAAATAAATCGATGATTTTAAATTTGGAGTCAGTTTTCTTAACTGTAATCGTTCAAGAAATATCATTACTCTTTTTGGATCTCAAAAAAGTCGTATCACTACAGAAAATAACTTGGCTCTTTTGCCCATATATGACACAAAGATCTATAACTGAGGCGTCCATTCGAGCTTTTTAGAAATAAGGTAGTGCAATCATAAGTGGTTCGGAACCAACAATAAATTTTAGATCCATCAAAAGTCACAATGATGTACTGATCTGGAATAAATACTATAATCTGGAACATTGAAAGATCATTGCAGCACAATCGACTGATAAGCTTGATATGGCTGGATATTGTGTATATATTGAAAACATGCTAGAAGACTCCTTTTTGTTATATTTTATTGACGGCACGGCACTAAATGGTCTGACTAGAACTTCAATTTTAGGTAGGGACGATGTTAAATTAAAATGCAGATTGCAAATTGATGCGGTGAGTAAAACGCATGAGCTAAAATGCAGAAGCTTTATAGAGATCCTAGATTGCCTAGGATCAGGTGTGTGAGCTCATTCAAGAGAATTAAATATATCATTAAAAAGAATTGAAGATAGTTTTTCACAATCAGTAACATAGAAATATCAACCATGTACCTATTATAATTTATTAAACTAAAGAAATCAAATGAACCGATGTCTGTTACTGTCATTTGGATGCCAGTTGCAATTGTAAATTTTAGAAAAGCACACTTTACCTCATACTACCTGTGTATTTTAATAATAAAATTTGATATAAATTCTGGATGTTATTTTTCTTTTTCTAATGGGAAGCGGCTGTGGGAACTGAATGTTAAGGCGAAAATAACACACTCGCATGTTCAGATTATAAATAAACACATTAAAAAGGAGTTAAAATTTTTTTAAATAACTATTAAAAAATATATATTTAAAAAATAGAGCAGGTAAGATAAATTGTCAAGGACAATATATCTTTTTTTCTATCTACTTTTTAAATCTTTTATAATAATATTTTGTGATTATTCAAAAACATTTATATGTAAAGGCTTCTCAATAAATAAACAGTACGTAATAAATTGATATTTTAATAAACAACGATTAAAAATCCAATTAGGATAAACTTGATAGAAAAAAGATTTCTACAATATATTTGCATTTGATTTATTGTATTTTCTAATTTCTATCATTTTTCCTTAATAAATTTTATATAGCTTACTATACGACTGTCACGATTATGTTTGTCATCAATTATTAAAAATTTTGACAGTATTTACGCAGTACTTTATTCTTCAATCTGGTGGCAAATCCTTACGGTCGGTTGTAGCTAATAAACGATTAATACTTATATTTTTACAGTTACTTCCAGTTCTTTGGAGTAACCGTTCGAAAACTGATCATGCTTTCCATAAATTTTCCATTTCTTCACTCGATATTTTATTAAATTTTGACACTCTTTTTCTACTTTTCCAAACTACATTTTTGTATTAAAGTATTTTTGTATAGGTTTCTTATTTTTCGATGTTGTTGCCCATCCCCCCTCTCTCTACCAATATATGTCCTGGGATATTTTAAACCATTTCACATTTACTGAGTTGCACTAAATTTACTGACGCGTAATTTTGCAGCACGTAACTTGATTACTCAAGTAACTTATTATGATTTTCGTAATATGGAATGCACGCAGTTATAAATATGCGTTTAGAAATATCCAATACAATGCAAAATTGTATTTATAAATATGCGCTCGTTTTATTTATTTTCGAGATTTAATATCGAACATTTGACGCATTGAATTACATACGGAATTTGTTTATTGCTCGATTTATACAAAAAAAAAATCATAATTCAATTGGATATTACTCTTTGATATACTGATCATTTTCACTAAAACTTATACGAATCTTTGTAATAATAATAAGCTTTGTTCCATTTTCTATCTTTCTTTAAAACTGTCTAAATTATTACAATCGCCATATTTCGTCTGAAGCAAGACTATTACAAAAGTACAAATTAAAAGATTCAAATAATATATAAAATTATGAACGATCAGATAATAAATTTTTCTATTTTCTTGTATTATACTTTCAAAAAGTTCAAAGTGCAAAACGTCACTATCCCCTATACAATCAACGATACTCATAGTGGAGAATGGAGAAGTTTTGCAAACATATGAGGTATACCCTCGACCGTATAGTTATACTCATTCAATTCCGAGCGCGAATTTATGCGAGCAACGATAAGATAAGAATGAGTTTGAGCGCCTCATAAGCGGCGGGTCGCGCGCGACCAGTCACTACAGAGACGGCAAGTGCGCAAGTTCGCCGGTCAGTCCGCCGATGCGAGCGCTATAACGATAGTGATTCGGCTGACAGACATTTGATATATATATATATATATATATATATATATATATATATAAATCAGTCCTTGTAATACAGCGACATGCGACTCGACGCCACGATCGATTTACTCGCCCTCGTAGCCTTCCTCGTTACTGGCTCGCAACCCGCTGACGCGGTGCCGCTCCAGCGGGACGCCCCATCCGTCTGCGGATACGCAGTGAGTGCAGATTTTTATATTCACCTCCCATCCAGTGCGATTGCGGCGAGGAAGATAAATAGATGATACTTGTTTATGTATAGCGAAGAATTTACAAATTCGTGTTTTTATACAACTTCGGGCGTCTTTTTTTAATCGAATAAAAAGATTTTTTAAATTTGGTTAAAGCGCATAGTGTGTGATTAACTTAAATTATTAAAAATTAATGATAATTTAAATAATTATTAATATAATTAATTAAAATTTTGTAAAATTGTTGAAGTCGAGACTGTATACCAATGTAGCATAAAGTACTAGGCTTAAGAATACAATTTAGAACTACTATTGATTCGGTCGAATCTAGCTGATTCAAATTAATATTTTCAATTGGCTGTTAACTTCAAGAAGACTTTCGTGGAATAATTTAAGTAATATAGATTTGAGTTTTATATTAATAGATAATTTAAATGGCCAATATTTGTGTATAACTTCATATAAATTTTAAGATTAGCTTTATACTTCCGCCACGTCTCAATATTAAATCGGGCACCACAGCGATTTAGAAAATCAATCATCAGTTAATATTAAGATTCACTTCTTGGTCTCTTCTATTTGTTAACTATTCTGTAAAATAAGAGAACGATGGAGATTGGTCAGTTTACTTTACCGTATGATCGAAGGTGAATTTAGATGGATGTTGGTGACCCTGACAATAAATGTTGACTTTGAAGAATATATAAACATGGTTAACGAAGCAGAGTAAATCACAGACAGAAATATGAATATGGATATGGATATAAAAAACCACTATCTCCAAATCTAAAAGATCTAAGTGTGGAAGTTTTGGGTGAACACCCCCACAGTTTTTTACTCTTGATAATATCTGAGAAGGAGAGGCTTCGGCATATTTTACATATGTATATAAACCATAGCTACGATCTTTCATCGTCTTACCTTTACAAGCTGAAGATCTTTTCATTTCTGGACTAGTCATACTCAGCGTCGCTCAATATATTTCCACGTATAGTATGTCGACACGTCTTTTACTAATGATATACAATACCTGTTAAACATTATTAAAAGGTTGCATAAATTATTTACACTAATTATTTACAGAACTTTTTAAATATCCCGAAACGACTCTAGTCTTTCATTAAATGTAATCAAAAAATCATCAAAAGTATATTTATATCAATATACTCAGATGCAGGACCTCTTTATAGAATTTTTTAAATACCGATTTGTTTGTTTTAATCACAGTACCGTCCAAATAACCAAAAAGCATTGGCGTGGAAGTTACACAGAAAATTAATATTTTGTCACTGTCTCTTTCCTTCTTGATAGATATTGGCAATATTCAGCTAAATAAATCTCGTCGCATTCTCATTTTTATATTTTGTGATTGAGAATGTTTTATTTCTTTTGATTAAGAAATGAAAAATCACAAATTGTATTTATTTTTACAGGTTCTTTAACTCTATTTATATTTTCAAAGCAACCTTCAATAAAGTCATATTTATATTGTTCCTAATGCTTTCTAAATTTAATAAAAAAATTCCAAACTTTATCTGAAACTGGGTCGTCAAAGTATAGTTTTTCTGTATTTAGTTATGTTTTATCGAACAGTTTTATATTTATTTTAAATTCTTTTTCATCTGGTACTGGTCAAGTTCTCCAGCCAGTGCATATTTCACAATTTTCAGAATCTAAACGTAGGAGAGTAGAGAGTACGTATAATTAAAATTATATGAATACATTATTACGAATCTCTAACCCCCTAAACGTGTAAGGTATAGCATAAAATACAATGCACAATGCAACTTATTAATTTAGAGAGATTAAATCATTGATTATACTTGTTAAAAATTTTTAAATAAAAAATAAGCACTGATATCACTTACAGTCCTGTCCGAAGAGTGATCCAAACAAATTAAATATCCACTTAGTGCCCCATAGTCACGATGACGTCGGCTGGCTAAAGACTGTTCAACAATATTATTATGGCGGTAAGTTTATTTACTAGAATTTATCAACAACTTATCATACTAAAATTTCTGTTTTTTCAAGTTAACAATCTCATTCAAGAGGCTTGCGTGGAGTGCATCATCGACAGCGTTGTCGATGCACTCCTACAAGATCCAAGCAGAAGGTGAGTCTTGATTATCTATTATCAAATATCAAACTAAATATGTTTTAATATATAATTCTTTAAGTTTCTCAAGTGCAATGAGTATAAGTCAATAATTGCATTGTTTGTAGAACAAATTCTAATGCTTCATCAGTGCCAAGACAAAACGAGATTTCAATAAAGTCTAATAAAGTATTGTCTTGATCTTGTATAACTCTTCGAATTATCGGTCTTGTTTTGGTCTCTTGGTATTGTCTTGATATTGTTATGAAAGCATTATTTTTAATTGTGAAAAATTGGCTAAAATTTACTAAATATAGTTTACAAAGAGTTACAAGGACAAGACAATACTTTAATCAATAATATTTGTTCACGCCAAGACTATTACAATTATATGACCCAATCATAAAAAAATTAATGGATTCATCTTTTATGGGATATCTACGTTTATCGTACGATAATGCTTCGGCTTGACAAACTTCGTTCGGAAGGGGCCGACATAGCCATTGTTGCCAATATATTTTATAATAAAACGATCGTACAAATTAAATTCTTTAATGTATTAAATTATATAGAATCAAAAATATCCAATAACCTAAATTTTTAAAGAAATTCAAAGAGGCGATTGTAACTTTGTCTCTCTAATATTTTTTACAAATTATGATTATATTATTACTATATTATACCGTGGAAAACTGCATATGATTATTATTGTGCACCGATTAATATATAACATGCGCAGTGTACATATATTTAAAGTAATTATAAAACTACATAATAATACAAGTATTTCTTATGATGATGATCGTGATTTGATTTGCGACAAACTTGAATATTTAAATAAAACTTAAATTTCTAATGTATTAAAGATTTCAAATATAGTATAACCATGACCAAGATTCTTACAATACTTAATTAAAAGAATCTTGCCAAAACCAATATTACATTAAAATATCTTTCATACTTAACTTTATGTTAGTTTAACCGTAATTTTATTTTATATTCCGCTTCTCTCCAACTCCAATAGCTATAACCCTTGATACCTTAAACTGCTTCTTGCTTCTACTTTTTTATTGATCTAGATTTTTTTTTTAAGCAAATTAAAATTGTTTTTTTATAAAATATTATATGTACCTCAGGCATACATAATATATTTAATTTTATTACCATAACTGCCATGTCTTGGTTACACAACTACATTATTGTATTCAGCTAATATGTTATAAATTCTCTTAAATCTCTCACAGGTTCATTTACGTGGAAATGGCATTCTTGTGGAAATGGTTGAAGCGTTCGAATGCAAAGAGGGTAGATATAATGAAGGACCTTATAAACCAAGGTAGACTTGAAATCATAGGTGGAGCTTGGAGTATGAACGATGAAGCTGTCACGCATTACCAGTCTATAATTGACCAATTCACTTGGGGCTTCAGGTTTCTATACATATATTACATAATGAATGATACTTTTAAGCATTTCAAAATTATTCTGTTTATGAATATTTTTTTTTTATATCTTGAATGTTACGATTAAAACTTTAGAACTTATTGAAATTAAATACGTAAAAAATCCAGTTTAAGCATTCCATAACTGTTCAATACGAAGAAAACATTTTAACAAAAATTATTAATATTATTTAAGAACGAATAGACAGAGAGAGAGAGAGAGAGAGAGAGAGAGAGAGAGAGAGAGAGAGAGAGTTGCAGATGTGTGAATAATTACTATATTATATTATATCATTTAAAACAACCATATGAATGAGTATTAAATTTATAAGAAAACGTGACATAATTTTAATACTTTTTCTCACAATTCTGAGCCTGTTTCCCCCTTATTAAAACATCTAGTAATTTTTGATAAACCATTATCTGCGTATAAAATGCTTCCAATTTATTTCAATAATTTTTAACTACTTTTATTATACTATGGAATACTAATATTTCAATGACTATCTCTCTCTCTCCCTCTCTCTCTCTCTCTCTCTCTCTCCCTCTCTCACCCTCTCTCTCTCTCTCTCTCTCTCTCTCTCTCTCTCTCTCTCTCTCTCTCTCTCTCTCTCTCTCTTACTCCGTCTTTCTCTATCATTGGTCTCCGCGTATATAGCTGCTTTGTGCAAGAATAAATCAGCTGTGTGCTATTCTTGCATATCACATTTTAAATTTTGTTCACGTATTATTTTTCCTCGGTGTACCATACTTAATGCAGGTATCGGCCGAGATGTGATCTCGTGAACTTTCCGCTGACGCTTCCCAATGATTTAGCTCGGGCTAAATTTCAGCACGTGCGCGAGTTCAAAATACAGTCTATGTCATCTGGATTTAGATGGTATTGAATCGTGCCGAACGTATTTGTACATGCACGATTTTGAAACCACGAACATAGTCGGATCATATATTTTATTACTTGGTCGTTACACTTTATGTAAATTTAAATATTTGCTTTATTATTTATTACAGAGTGTGTACTGCGATATTGATCAAATTTTTACGTGCAAGATATTATTAAAAAATTTTTTTTAAAGTTTTAAAAGAATTGTAGAAAACAATACCAAAATAGCTATCTTCATTTGAAATTATCGCCAAATAAGTTTTTATAAAACTTTCCTATATAAGGAAAATTATGTTTAATTTATGAATATTTAATACTACCCATTAATTAAATTAATAAATATTTTTATCTTACAGTCTTTATACTACAATATATTATACTATAATAATGACAGTTAAACTGTCCTTGTTTATGATCACTCCCCAAGAATTGGAATTAGAAATTAGTGCTCACCATAAAATTAAATTATATTAAAAATTAAAAATAATAAAAATGATAAAAATAACAATAATAATAATAATAATAATAAGCTATATTCTATGTTAGCAAATGACAACCTGACTGCCCCCACCAATTAAATTTAAATTTTCCTTTGATGCCCGACGTTTCCAACCGCTTCCGTTCATCTTCAAGGACTAAACTCATTAATTCACTTTATGTATTAATAATTGTGCATTGATTCACTAATTAATTCAATTAATATTTTTTACATATATTCTTAATTTTTTCATTGAAATTTGCAGACGTTTGAATGACACATTTGGTGTCTGTGCTCGTCCGAAGATTGGCTGGCAAATTGATCCATTTGGACACTCGCGCGAACAAGCCTCGATTTTCGCACAACTTGGTTTTGACGGATTGTTATTTGCACGTTTGGATTATCAGGACAAAACAAAACGTCTTAGGGATAAAACTGCTGAGATTATCTGGAAGGGAAGTTCTAGTCTAGGTAAAAGCTTTCTACATAAATTGAACAATTTCTTAAAATCACCACTAAGCGATATTTTCACATTTTTCGCTCGCTAATTGTGTATACGTCAAGTATTTTCAAGTTTTAACCTTTCAATTTTCGTAAGCAAATTTGAAGATTAAAATTGTGAAAAACAATAATGTGGTTTAAAAATATTTAATATAAGATAAATATTATGTAAGTGATAAATAATAGTAAGAGCATTAGATGCAATTTTAAAAATAATAATTTATTATAACGTGCAAGGAACACTTTTATACAATTTGAAAATATTTCAGTTGTACTTATTACAAAAAGATAGTATTTGAAATGTCTTTTAATAATTCTAATGATATGCTAATACATACTATCTTAAAAAATATTTGTTTTTCTTCATACTAGCCTTTCTTGACAAATTCATGTAATACTTTTTATTATTATGCTTATTTGATTCTTCGAGATTTTAAATATTTTAAAATTGTCACAAATTTTATAGAATATGAAAAACTAATTATCATCAAGCAATTTTTCTAGGTGATTCCTCAAATTTGTTTACAACAGTATTATTTCACCACTATGAAGCTCCTGACGGCTTCTGTTTCGACATCTTGTGCCCAAATACAGAGCCAATAATAGATGATCCTGAGAGTCCAGAATACAACTATGATTTCAAAGTAAAAAATTTTTTATTCTTTTACTACATGATAAAGCTTTATGAAAATAAAAATATTAACAAAAATAATAATCTTATAAGATGAATTAAAAAATTAATCTTTTTCATTTTATCAGATAAAACAGTTTTTAAAAGCAGTGACAGATCAGGCGCAACATTATCGCACCAACAATGTGATTCTAACTATGGGGTCAGATTTTAATTACCAAAATGCTCCAACATATTTTAAAAATATGGATAAAATTATAAAGTAGGTTTAAATAATTCCTCATTTATTCCAATTCATAAACATATGAGAAAAAAATTAATTTTGAAACTTAAATAGAGATACTAAGTTCAGCAAAAAGAAGTATCGTGAAAAATTAATACAGAACTAATATATAATACAGAGCAGGAAATTATAGTAGACATAATCAATGTCCTCAAACTAATCTTCACGTTTAGAAAAATGCCATGACTAATAAATATATTCTTAAAAATTAAAAAACCAGATATGTAAACAAGAACAATGGGTCTGAATTTAATGCTTTTTACTCTACGCCGTCTTGCTACCTCAAATCTGTAAATGAAAAGAATCTCACATGGACAGTTGAAAGCGACGACTTCTTCCCATATTCCAGTGATTCTAATTCGTTTTGGACTGGCTATTTCACATCTAGGCCTAATCTTAAGTACTTTGAGCGAATGGGAAACAATTTTTTACAGGTACTTATTCCAATAAATACATTTAATATTAGAACCGAAGAACGATTCGTATTTTAATGCACTCGTAAAATTACATTCATAGAAACTAATAAATAGCGTTCTTTATGATCTATCTAAATGAAAGTTTAATTGATTAAACGATTACACAATTCAGAAAGTTTTTTTCTCAAAAGTTTCTTCTTTCCTCCAATCTACAAACTATTCAAAAAAACATTAAAAAGACATTTGACTTACAAGGCTATTTAAAATTTTTTTGGATTTTCTTCGTCAATGGCTCTCGATATTTAAAAATGTTTAAAATATCCCTGGATTACGCGTAGGGTCATAAGATTATTATAAATCAGTGCTTAAAAAATAAGTTTTTTTTTAATAATTTTTTTTTGATGACCTTTTAATTTAATCGCATACAACCATATGATATTGAGATTGGTATATAGTTTTAGTATGATAAAAGAGATTGATATATAGTTTTCGAGAACTCAACAGAATTTGAATTAATATTGTATCTGCTATGAAAATTGTAGCTACTATCATGGAAGTCATTTTGTTCATAAAATCTCGTATAAAGGTTGTAAAGCAGTTATCGGTCTTATCGAAATCGCCCGACAGCAAGCCGCTTCAGAAATTCCGCGAGGCAATGGGCGTGATGCAGCACCACGACGCCGTGACAGGTACCGAAAAACAAGAAGTGGCCAAGGACTACGCGAGGCTCTTGGATCGCAGCATGCAGCAGGGCGTCCAATTGGCCTCGAATGCATTGAAGTAAGCCCTCGTGCAATATTATATTGTAATTACACGTATACTGTGACAGTTAACTTTCAAGTCTGATCTATATATATATGCATATCTATCGTTTCATCAGTAAATTAGCAACGAAACAGCAAGTGGCAAATCCACCGCAATTCCATACTTGTCAGCTTTTAAATATCAGTTCTTGTTCTTACTCATCCGACAACGACAAATTTGTCGTTACCGTGTACAATCCATCTGCCTGGCCCCTTACAACATACGTACGCCTTCCTGTCCAAGGATTGTCCTACGAAGTTAAAGATTATTCAGGTAAATTTTTCATTCTTATTTTATAATAATAATTATTTTACTATATTTTCTATTCAGAAAGAGCTGCGATAAATTTTATTATATAGATCAATCTGCAATATAATAATAAATATAGCTAGGTCAATTATATAAATAGTTATTGACAAATAGGATAAAAATTATAACATAGAAATAATTAAAATATATTTTTGCTACAAACGTTCTTAAGTTTTTTTTGCGAATGCTGAATAGTTTTAGCTACTTTTAAATTTGATATATTTTAGGTAAAAAAATTGTCACACAAATCGTGCCGATACCCATGGAGGTTCAGAATATCCCAGGACGATTTAGTAGTGCAACAAACGAACTTATTTTTCAAGCTGTTAATATTAATCCTCTTGGTTATCAATCGTTTTATATAAGCGAAAATACGGATAAAAATATCAATTTCAAAGAAGATGAATCGAAAAATAACTCCATCGAATCAATTGGTCGAGAGGTATGATTACTGTTTGATAATTTCACAAAAATTATATATACATCAGAGCGAAACAAATTTACTTTCTTTTATTCTTATCTGGTTATATAATTGACTAAAAAGTCATCATTGTATGTATTTGCACTCGTGGGTGTGTTTAAGAAAAGTAAAAATGTTTCTTGTACAGGAAAGTTGTCACTGTTGATTCTATCAACTAAAAACCACTTTATCATGGCACATCACCCGTACGGAACGCCAATTAAGACATTACTTTACAGATGATAAATTATGTATTTACTGGCCGCAGATTTTTTCCATCACGTCGTACAATTATTCTATTACAATAACTCTATTCCTTATACGATTCTTCATTCTATTGAAGTGATCTTATCTAGATTCAGGATAATTATAATTTCTTTATGATTTAGTGCAATTAGTTCGGTTGAATCTTTCCTGATTGATGAGATATCTGTCATAAGTTCAGATATTTACATGTCAGATTTACCTAATTCAAGTAACTATTCTTCAGCACGTGTGCTTCTTATACTTGTTAGCTTTTGGCTAAGGTGCTCCAAGAAAGGATCTTTGCATAGACGTGATTATACTATGCTCTAATTTTTATTCCAGCTGGAAGCACGTGTACTTTTGTACTTAACACTATAGTGATTCTCCATGAGTATAATAAATGTTTTTTCTTTTCTTTTTCTTCTCCATCTTTATACATTTCTGTTCTGTTAATGATTAATGTAACGTATTAGCTTCATTTTATTTTTCTATGCGCGGCCTTTTTGTGAAATTAATTCGCCCCCTACTTTTTTTCCATTTTGAAAAATGTGATATTCGAGTCACGTTATCTGTTTTTGTCTTTACGGCAGTCTTGTAGTTTTTATTTCTTCCTGTTTCAAACCTGCCAAAAAATATGATTTAAAGTAAAATAAATAATAAAAATAATTGTGTTTTGCACATATTCGTGATATTTATTAATTTTATATTATTTTATTAGTATCTTTCGCAATAAATTTTATTACAAAATGTTTATTTTTGTAGCATTATAAAATTAGCATTCGATCAGATGGTAAACTTTTGATTCGATCATTAAAGACAGAAGATAAATTAAATATGCTTCAATCGTTTCATTACTACGAAGGAGCTGCAGGTAACAATACAAAAGATCGCCGATCATCGGGTGCCTATATTTTCAGACCCAAAAAGAATAATACTATAGATTTTCTAGTACCTACACACGTGAAAACTATCAAAGGTGAAACACTATGTTTCTTTATATAAGAATATAAGCGATTTAATATTTGAGAGTACCATTCTAATCAATGATGATCATCAAACCAAAATATATATTTTTAGGACCATTAGTTGAAGAAATACACATGACTTATAATACATGGATGAGTGAAGTAATTAGAATCTATAACAACACGGATTATGTTGAATTTAATTGGCTAGTGGGGCCCATTCCTATTGAGTAAATAACATTCTTATAGTCTGAATCAATTTATCATATATATAATAAGATAAAATGATTAATAATATATATTTTCACTATATATTTAATTATATATATATATATATATATATATATATATATATATATATATATATATATATATATATATATATATATTAATGCTGTTCTTTAGTGATGGAATTGGGAAGGAAGTAATAGCAAAGTATGCAACTAATCTTAATAACAAGAAGACATTTTATACAGACAGTAATGGCCGAGAAATGATGAAGCGTAAACTAAATTATCGAGCGAATTGGGATGTGAAACTCAGTGAGACAATTGCCGGTAATTATTATCCCGTTACATCTAAAATTTCTATTCAAGACGATGTTGATAAGCTACGAGTAAGCGCTCTAACCGATAGGTCGCAGGGCGGTTCGAGTCTGAATGATGGTGAAATAGAACTAATGGTATGTTCAGAGGCGGTAGAAAATTTTAATGATCAATTCAGAAAAAAATTGGATAGAACTGATTTGTCTAGACTATTTACTAATAAATATTAAAATCTATATCAAATTACGTATTAGTGCATTAAGCTTATCCATCATTAATAATTATAGATACATAGAAGACTGTTAAATGACGATGGTTTTGGAGTGGGTGAGGCTCTAAACGAAACTGCATTCTCTAAAGGTCTCGTGACGATAGGGCATCACTATTTGATTAGTGGTAACTTAACAAATAAGGACCAACTTATTCTGAAAGAAAAACAGCTTGCAACTCAATTGGCACTGCGATCTTGGATTTTCATTACTCCGGTACAAGATTCTTTTGTAGAATGGAGTACACGTTTTAAGATGATAGTGAGTTTTTATGAGTTATTGTAGTAAAATCTTACACATTCTATTTATTAACAATAAAAATTAATGTTCTAAATATATATATATATATATATATATATATATATATATTCCTTACATACTTACTAATTTTATTTCTAGGATGATGGTCTTATTAAGAAATTGCCGGTAAACATTCGTCTACTTACGCTTGAACCTTGGAAAGAAGGAGAAGTTCTTCTTCGACTTGAACATATTTTCGAAAAGGACGAGACAATCGAGTATTCCAGAAATACTGAAGTAAATATTCAGGTAACTGACACTATTTTTAATTAAACTTAAATTAACAAAAGAGTGAATACAAACGCTGTATTCAAATAATTTTTTTAAAATGCTGTTTTTTTTCTGCGTAAATTTTCTAAAGCTTTTGCATAATAAATCCAATATAATTAATAATATTTCTATATTTACCAAAATTTAAATTTTATTAATCAGGAGCTATTATCCGGTTTCAAAGTGCAGTCCATTCAGGAAACAACCCTCGGTGCTAATATGCGAATCGATGAAGTGCATCGTCTCAAGTGGTATCCAGAAACAAACAAAATCCCAACTAATAACAATCAAAAATCAGAATATGTAACACATTCCAAAGACTCTATGATCGTTCATTTAAGGCCCATGGAAATTCGAACTTTTATTCTGAGACTCTCCTTGTAATGAATTAAGTTCGGTGAAAAAAGCCTTTTTTGTACAGAATAAATCTTTTGTAATCATAATGGCTTGTTTAAAAAAAAAAAAAAAAAACAAAAATAAAGTAATCCTCATTGCTTATAAGAAAAGTAAATTATATTTAAAAAAAAAAAGATAGTATTGGCATTGTGAATTTTTATGGCATGTGATTTTATAGAAGGCTGAATAAATATTTTTTGCAACAAAATTTTTGCTATTTATTTAAATTTAATTTTAATATATAAAATTAAAATTCAATGTTTCAATAATTATTCAATTCATTTCAGAAATAAATTACTGTTTTTGAACTGATCTTTATAGATTAAAAAGAAGAGATTTTTTCGTCGATTATTACAACTTTAGAACATATTTCAGATGGAAAAAGTGATATTAGGATAGAAAAAAAATAACTATAAAAAAAAAATTAAAAATTTTTTATATGCAAAATTATAAGGATAACGGGCGATTTCTAAAATTTACATAGTATTGATTGTATAGCCTCTTTAAGAATAGACGATTATGTATTTATTTTATAATTTTCGAACAATTTACAATACCATTAACGATATTTCAGGATGAAATAGTTTATCTCCATAATTACTTATTTACTTATTTAGCTTTTTCCGTGGGTAAAATATAATTCGAGTTTGAGTATAGAGCTTCACTTTAATTGATTCTGCCCTATCATGAAGAAGTATTTAAATAACTCAAGCGAGCAATAATATTTTCGTATAATTTTAGCCAAAGAATTTAATATGAACGTTGATATAAAAATAAGCGCATTTAATTTCCAACAACATCGTAAATAAAGGGAAATTATAAAGATAATTATGGCTCTATTAACACCTAAATTTTCTAATGTTTTCGAAACAAATTTTCATTAAAAAATGGAGCACTGTATAGGAATTTTTCGTTATTTTATGTATCCAAGCTAAGTTCAACCTTAGATTAGATTATATTTAGACCAAATACCTAGATAAACTATTCAGAGCTACTTAAAAAAATATATTTTACTTTCCGATCGTTATTATTAATAAAATACAATTATTTCCAATCATGAATTTAACGATTTTCTTAAATCACTCTTTTATGGAAGCAGCTTAGAAATAAAAATACAAGTAATCAAAACCTTTATTCCAGATTTTTGAATACTTACTAAACCTTAATAAATATCGCATAATTAAGAATTATATTAACATTAAAGTAATTTTTCAATTTGATTAAAAAATTATCTGAAAAATCTTGTAGAGCAAACAACAAATCACCTTTCATTATAATCAAGGTGAAATGAAAAATCTATAAGTAATCAATGAAGAAAGTAAGAATAAGTTATAAAATTAGTTCATCCTTCATTTAGATTGAAAAAAGTCGGTTTTTGTTGATTTCTTCGAGGACTACGAAATATGTTAAAAGTAAAACTAATTTTTGTTTTTTATTTATTAATTTCTACCTGTACATACTTCAGTAATTATTTTTTGTGACAAAAATGTATGTAATTTATTAAAAAAAATTGCGGATGAACAATTTGTTACGAACAGATATAATGTTCACCTTTATGCGATTACATTTAAACTGCAGAAACCCAAAATAAGAATACAAGCTGAGGACATCAGTATGTAGTCTATCAGATATACGATATAATTTTATTATCTTACCTGTTTCCGTTAGTCTATTCGTCTTCGCCTAGATATTTTAGATATGTAAATTAACGTTATTTTTGGGGCCTAGAAGCATACGACGGTTTACAATAGATTCGACGCAGAGCATAGGAGAAGAGACCATAGTTTACTCACAGTTCAAAGTGATAACACTCTTTACAAAGCAGAATAGTAATGGAAATAATATATAAAACTTAGTATATATAAAAGAGTGAAAGTAGACAATAGGAATAACGATCAAATTTAAAATAATATTAACAATTCTTCATACTTAACGTCTACTACATAAGTATCAATCTTTTATTGTTTTTTAATTACTTTCATACTTCTACAATTCAATAAATTGAGTCTAAAGAATGTAAGTCTAACCGCAATCTTCCTTCCTTTTTGACAACTCTTTTTATTTTTTCTTTAATCTTTATTTAATTCATTATTTTTAAATCATGTAATACTTCCCTACGTATGATAAAGGGTTTTGTTTAACTACACACACACGCGCGCGCGCGCGCGCGCACGCACACACATCATTTATGGAATCAAAAATAATTAAAAGATCTTTAATTGTTTAGATGATAAATTTTGGTAATATAAAGTGAAACGTGCATTTTGCTAAAGAAAATGTACAAGCAAAGTTCAGTATATGCTCGTACTCTTAAAAACAATTATAAATTATAAATCCAAAATAATATTATCCACAATAACATTATTTTGGCAACGCATGATAATATTATACTTTCTATTTTAACTTCCCTGGTCATACAATCATCGCAAGTTGGAGTATCGACTTTTAGAATAGCGACAGAGAAAAAATTGACAATTTTCGGTAAATTATACTTAAATTAATGGCGAGATTTAATATGTTGTGGTATCATTTCTTTTATGAAATGATTGGAGCATTTGCTAACTTGAAATTGAATTAGGAGATAGTTGTATTAAAATATAAATGTTTAAAATAAAAAATTTGAACATTTGGAACCCTGATAAGTGATTTTTGTTGGCTAAACACTTATCATGAAATTAGCAAACCCTGTAATTGTCTGGAATAATAAAGCTGAAGTAAAATATTTCATTGTACAGTTAATTCGAGAATAATTGTGCAATATTTATGTCACGCATTTATAAAACTGGTATACTAATTTAAGATAGATCAATTACACTTATTTATCTCTGAAGCAGAAACAGAAGAAGATTAGTCAGGGTATGAGGTGCAACCTGCAATCAATATAATAGTGGCAAAAGCATTTGATTAGTTGTTTTGAATTGATCATATTCTAAGGAAAAATGAAGATGTCAATATTATGGAAGATCTGCCTTATGGGGCTACTTTTTACTTCTACAATGCTAGTTATCATTGACTTATATTTTGGCGTAATTGAAGTTTCTAGGATCGAAAAATTACCACCGAAACGAAAACATTCGAGAACTTCGGTCACATGTGGTTACGAAGTGAGTGGAAAATTTTTGATACGTGTTTATATACGTAGTACTAGAGTTTTATCATGTGGACAGTTTGCAAAAATAATATCGTTTAAATATTAGAATTTAATAAAAAAGAGAATGCTCTATAAGATTGGAGGATTTCTATTTAATTAAAACTAAAAGCATCATAAAAAAATGTTAGTACGATCAGAAAATAAATTTTAGCGGTTGTGTTCTTATTTTATTAAAGGCTTAATTATATTTTATAGCCATTTTTTATTTTATCTTATCTTCATAGTTTCATCTATTGATCTTTATGTTTTATATGAGATTATTTATTAGTAAAAAAAAAATTTTCTAGCATGCATTTACTTTTTATGCCTAAAAGCAGAAAAATTAAAAAATTCTTCAAACGAACTTACAAAAATTTTTTAAAAATCTGCTTTTTGCAAGAGTGTCTTTCCTAAAGTACATCAGCAACTGATTTACATATTTAATCATTTGATAAATATCATTATTTCTATAAAAAAGTAGTTCTTTATTAAAGAATTTTTTTGTCCATTGAGTTACTTGCATTATTTACTAATAGAATTTTATAAACGATCTCGATATTTCACCATTAACAGTCTTGTCCGAAGACCGACCCTCTAAAACTAAACATCCATCTAGTTCCTCACACACATAATGATGTCGGCTGGCTCAAGACAATGGATCAGTATTATTTTGGAGGTAAGTCGGTATGAATTTATGATTATGAGAATTATGTAATACTCATTGTACATTTTCAGCTAAGAACAAAATTCAAAGAGCCGGAGTCCAGTACATCATTGATAGCGTTATTCAGGCTCTTTTGAAAGATCCGGACAGAAGGTAAACATTAGTTTTTACTTTTGTATTATTGTAGATAATATTAATTTTGATGCTTCCTATTTTTCAAAATATAAAAATTTTCTTCCACTTTTTAATTCAAATAAAACTGGAATTAATAATTCGAAGAAATATTTTTAATGCATTCGTAAGAAGCAGAATGTTCTTTTTGGCATAATATTTAATATAATAATAAAACGTATCGAGAATACTATATACAAATAATTATGTAGATATTCAGGAATGTATATATTCTCCTTTCAAGTATTAATTAAAAAAAATATAGTAAAAAATTGATTTATATAAAAACATTAATTGTTTTTGCTAATTAATTGTTATGCTATAAGCAATTCTTTTAAATACGTATCGTTCTAAATAAATTCATAAAGCTAAATAAGAAAATTCTTTCGGTAGGTTTGTTTATGTGGAAACGGCATATTTATGGAAATGGTGGAAAGAACAGGATGAAGGAAGCAGGGAAATTATGAAACGTCTAATAAACGAAGGCCGATTTGAAATCATAGGTGGAGGTTGGAGTATGAACGACGAAGCTGTTACACATTATCAATCACTTATCGATCAATTTACTTGGGGCTTCAGGTATCTTTTTCTTGGCAGTTTATTACTTCTATGTTTCTTAAATTAAGATATCCTCTTAAATTAATAAATATTTCTATTGGTCTTACAGTCCAATTAAATAAATTAAAATTAATACATAATAATATCAATATATATTTATATCAATATTAATACATATCAATACATAATTAATCGAAAATTATTAGACTGTCCTTGTTTAAAATCATCCCCGTAGACTAATCTGAAATAAAAATATATTAGCTGGAAAAAATTCTTTATTAGTAAAGTGCAATCTGACTGTCCCCACGAACTTTACCTAATTGAAGATCTGCTGAGGTTGTCCAAATTGATTTTAAACAAGGAGAGTCTGACTGTCATTATAATTTGCAATTAGTTATGTATTGATATGTATTTGACTGTAAGACCAATATAAATATTTATCAATTTATCTAAATACAGTCTACATAAGCACAATTAAAGTATTTTAAGAAATTTTCTTAAAATATTACTTTGAAATTTAAAACAAATGTTTATTTCTCGTAAATCTTGCTTCTATATTAGTCAAAATTGATTAACACCTCGATTTTTACAATACTTAACGATGTATCGAAACGTTTATTATTTTCAGACGTTTAAATGACACATTTGGATCCTGTGCACGACCAAAAATCGGTTGGCAGATTGATCCGTTTGGTCACTCTCGCGAACAAGCCTCGCTGTTTGCACAACTAGGCTTTGATGGATTGTTTTTTAGTAGAATCTCTTTCGATGAAAAGATAAACCTATTAACCGAAAGAACGACTGAATTCATTTGGGACGGAAGTACCAGTCTAGGTGATTTTTAAATACTTTGTTTCATCAGCTTCTTTAATGTCAATTTCTATTAAGGGTATTTGTAACATTAATGTCGAATATACCTTTTTCTACAGCCGTGAAAGAGTACTTTGTTGAATTAATTTTATAAATTAAATTAAGAGTACGTTTGTTATTTTATAAAATGTATCTTTATTATTTATAATCTTGTAAGTAATATTGAATATAAATTTTACATGATCATTTTCTCTTTGATAATTTTTAATTGAGGCGAAAAATTGAAAGAATTCCAAATTATTTGAGCTGTAATAA
The DNA here is from genome assembly GCA_018907035.1 of Sycobia sp. Sy_11. Taxonomy (NCBI): domain Eukaryota; kingdom Metazoa; phylum Arthropoda; class Insecta; order Hymenoptera; family Epichrysomallidae; genus Sycobia; species Sycobia sp. Sy_11. The sequence goes on from JACCIC010000132.1 coordinate 574,325, forward strand.
AATTCTATCTTAATAAAAAATAGAATATTTTATATAAAAATTTTATTACGAATCTATTCTTGTTTTTTTCGAATTTATAACATATATATAATAACCAAAATCTAGGTGTATCGGCAGACATATTCACATCATTATTGTATAATTATTATTCTGCGCCTGATGATTATTGCTTTGATATTTTGTGTAATGATGAACCAATAATTGATGACCCAGAGAGTCCCGATTACAACTTGGTTGAAAAAGTAAGTCAAATTTAATCTTATATATATATATATATATATATATATATATATATATATATATGTATGTATGTATATATGTATATATGTATATAAAGGAATATGAAAATTTAAGTTACTTTTTTTTATTTTATTTTAACAACATAGGTATTTTAAATAACAAAAATTCAATTTCTAGGGAGACAATTTCATACTTTTGGCGAAGAGTCAAGCTTCGCGATATCATACGAACAATATTATTTTAACAATGGGAGATGATTATACATACCAATATGCTGAAGCTTATTTTAAAAACATGGATAAACTTATAAAGTATGTATACATATCGAGATATTTGATTCTGAAATAGTTATATTTTTAAATTTTAAATGAATTTCCAATCACATTCACAAGCAGTCAGTCTGCTTCGGATCACAGAAATTCTAAATTCTATTTTAATATTTAATCCATATCGTATATACATAATTTCCCAGTTTAAAAAGTTTTTGATGTTTGAATTCTATATACATAGATAAATCAAACAATAAAAAAACTCATAAATAACAAGGATACTAAGTAACAAATTTTTAAATGTAAAGTTAATTTTATTACTTAGTTATTTTATTTATTTAATGTCTATATATTAACAGAATATAAGTAGAAGCCATAGAAGATATAATAATGAATGAATGTAGTCGCCTACACCTGGGATAATGTGTACTTTTATGGTAATAAGCATGGCATATTCACATAACAAAGGAAATATTGAACGTTACAATTAGCTATTCTAGTCATCATTTATTTAGATATATAGAATTGAAAATATTAAAAATATTAAATTTCATTACAATCTGTGATCCAAAGTTGGAATACTCTCCTTCTAAGTAATAATTAAAAAAAAATCAGAACATAATTTTCTTATGAAATATTTAATATTTACGATTATAAATTATTAGTAAGCTCTTTGAAATTAGTAGTAACAGATTGCATAGTAGAAGATTGCAAATTGTTATATACAAATAAAATAAATATTCCAGAATATATCAATAATTTATATAAATATTTTTTATTCAATTATTTATAATACAGATATATACGTCAGAAAAATGAAATAGACATAAATGTCTTTTACTCTACGCCCTCGTGCTACATTAAAGCTGTAAATGATAAAAATTTAAAATGGACTGTGAGAACTAAAGATATGTTCCCATTTTTTAATGATCCATATGGATTCTGGACTGGCTATTATACTTCCAGACCAACTTTGAAATTCTTTGAAAGATTGGGAAATAATTTCTTACAGGTAAATTAATTACATTTATTATTCGCTTAAAAATATAAGTATATTTGGTTTATCAACAACAAATCTATTATGTAAATAAAAACTATAAGTTAAGAAAATTTATATTCATCTCCAAACTGTATTCTTATTATTTTCTTGGAGGTGGTTAAGCAATTGTCTGTCTTAGCCAATGAAAGCGACAACGAAGAACTTCAACAATTTAGAGAAATAATGGGAATATTGCAACATCACGATGCAATCACAGGTACCGAAAAACAACATGTTGCTGACGACTATGCCAAACTCTTATATCGTAGCATAAAAAATGCAGAAAAGATTGCTTCAAAAGCTATAAGGTAAAGTATCATTTTCATTTTCCTAGAAATGTTAGTAATTGTGCATAACTATTTAATGAAAATCCTTCGATATGCCAAAAGGAGCAGTTCTATGTTTAGATATAAATATTGGTAGATAAAGATTAATTAGTAGTAAAGATTGTTTAATTGAATTGTTGGAAATAATTATTACTATAATTACTATTGCATTTCGAAGGTATCTAAATAAAGGAAACGAAGCTCTTCATAATCATGAAGAAACTCAAGAACTTACTTCGAAGGACCACGAACGTTAAAGGAATCTTTTCTTTCATCTGTGGATATTCAACTAATTTTTTACTCATTTTCAATATATAATTTATGAATCATCGATCGTTAATTTAGAACTGACAGGATTCGCCTTTCTTTAGAAATAACGCAATTCCATTTCATAGACTTTTCATCTGTTTCAATTTCACTTTTCATCTTGACAGTTAAGGCTAAGAATTACTTCTGTATTACTGGTTACAGTTAAACTGATTAGCTAACTCTTTATTTTTTTATCGTATTATACTTTCAAGTATATGTTAATCCTCTGTTTATCGTGGCTATACAAAAAACATTTCTTTGTATCACCTTAAGTTTACTGACTTGCAAAGATATTGACCGCTAGATTCCTATCTATAACAAAGCTAAAAGAGATATAGTAAAATGTAACTTTCATACTTTCCTTTCCTTCCATATTTTCATAATTGTCATTAGTTTTCATGTCCACTTTTCTTATTTTCTATAGAATAGATTGTTGACGTTGTAGGTATTGCCGTCCTTGCAACATTATTATCTGCTCTGTTTTTAGTCATCCGCTGTACAAGAAACCAGAAACTCAGTTTTCAATCCAAAGTAACTTCCAAATATTTAACCTTTTGGTCTTAACTCTGTATCCATTTGTGTATGTATTCATTTATCCATGTATCCATTCCAAAGAAATATTAAATATCTTAACTCAGTTTCCACTGATTTTAACTGAATCAAGTTATAATCATTTGCGATTACAGCGATTGCCACACTTGTAGTATACGTTATAAGATGCACATTAGCCGGTATGGTCAGTCTAAGTAAAATGAAATGCTGCACATTTCCAAATTCGAAATTCAAGATGAAACTTTGCTCAACCCACGTCGTTACACGACGTTATTTTGTTGCTAAAATTATTTCAAATAATTGTACACAATGGAAGAAAGTATTAATAAATCTTCAAAATTATTTCAAAATGCTTTGGTAATTATTAATATTAACATTATTATAAATATGGTTATAGCTCTTTTTATTATTTTTATTACTACTACTTCCACTAATACACACTAATACCATTACCATAATTACTACTAGTCCTACTACTGTTCATCAATGCTCTTATTATTAATAAAATTGTTAATGTCAAATTTTGTTATTAGGAAATTGACTTCAAAGAATGAAAAAACCTCGAAATCATTGGAATTCCATTCGTGTTTACTTTTAAATATAAGTTCTTGCTCTCATACTTTCGACAATAAAAATTTTGTCGTGACTGTATATAATCCAACAAGCCAACCACTAACAACCTACATACGTTTACCAGTTCAAGGATCGTCATATAGTGTCAAAGATTTTAATAGTTCGTATTTTAACAAATTATTTTTAATATAATTTTTTGTACGATTATAATTAACAGCAATAATTCATAATTTATTGATATATTTTAAATACAATAATATTTATAAGTTGATTATAAATTTTTGTGTTTCATTTAGTTCTATATGCTCTATAAATTCTATAATAAGTTCAAATCTGATTTGCGCATCGTTCTCAGTTTTACATTTAACTTAAGTAATTTTGATAGGTCGAGAAATCGTCACCCAAATCGTAAACATACCAAAGCAAATATTGAAGATTCCTGGACGCATTAGTAATGCAACGAAAGAACTCATTTTTCAGGTGGATAGCATTAATCCGCTTGGTTATCAATCTTTCTATGTGAGCGAAACTATGAACTCGACTGAACCATCAGATAATTTTAATACAGAGACGAAGCCATCAATTGAAATAGATGTACGTAATATTTATTCAGATTAGTGTTATTATTTTCATATTCGTTATTTCTATTATCGAAATATAAAAATATCGTTCTCTAAAAATTACATATTCCTATGATTGGCGAAGGGAGCTTATTGTATGTCGTGGTGAAGCAACAGGATCCTTACTTTACTACACTAAATCGTTGCGAGAGTTTGAATTGAGCGGCCGTTTAGAATCCATAGAAATGACTTGACCTATGTAGTGTCATTGCTCTAAAAATATTTATCCTTGTAATTTACTATACATAGCAATATATGTGTACATCCAAGTATATATTGATGTAGTATAGTTACACTACATAGTCCTATGCAATATTTTATTCACTTAAATGCATTTCGGCCTAGCAGAGTTATGAAATTTTGACCCTTTGCAAGCAAATGTGTGAACCACTGCGTCAAGAAGATATACCTATACTTTTAAAATGTCTTGAACATGGAAATCCCATTCCTATAATTACAGATACATTACGGAAAGATGTGATGCGTCGATATAATCACAAAATAGCTCGCATACTCGATACTGTGTGTATATGAAAAATAGGAAAGAAGTGGTTTTACAAACATGATTTTCTTAGTAATTTTCGCAAAATTGCAGAACTAATTAAATTATTGAATCCCATGGAAACTAATACTAATTAAGGTCTTCGATAAAGGTATTTTTAACATAATAAAGTCACAATAAAGATAGTAATATCTACTCCTCGCTTAACTGGGCCATTCTCAGCTGGCTATTGACAGAACTACCAGTAATTATAACCGTCGTGCCATCCAGATAGCCTATTGTTATAATCGGAGGCCGGAAAAAAGAGATTATACATGGTAACCTGCTATAATTTTTGTAACTTCTTTCATTTCTTCATTCTTTTGTATGTTGTATGTGTTATATTTGTAGTAGTTAGGAGACTCAATGGTTAGGGGATTCGGGTTGGTGTCCTGAATCTCCCCGTTATCCCAGCCCTCCTACATACCGGTGACCTCGGCCGTTCGCTCCTTGTGTCTCACTGCAGGGTATCATCAGTTCGCTATACTGTACTATTACATGATGCACGATTTGACGCCGCCAGAGATTAAAAAATTAAAAAATAAAAAAGGACCTGGGGACGCTCTACCAATGTGTGGGGCAGCCTCCCATGTTGGCGAGACTGGGTTCGGGCCCCCTACTATTGACGGCCCAGGAGCATCATTTGGTTTTACGACTGTACCTTCCAGTAATCGAGCGTACATAGATATGAAGTGAGCCCCTCTGAACTAAACCCACCCTAGAACTAATAAGCCTTGCATTTCTGACAATGACATCAAAACAACGACAACAGGCGGCTGCTTCATCGGATCGGATTTGGTCACTTTGACCTGAAGCATTTCTCGCTAGTCGGGTAGTTTGCCCTTGAGGATCTCACGAATAATAATAATAATCATGATAATAATAATAATAATAATAATAATAATAATAATAATAATAATATTTGATAGAGGAGGAAAAAATCCTTTATGGATCCCAGAGACCGGTCCCTGGGTATGTGGGAATCACCTACACAAAGGCATTCCCATTAAAAAACTACCTTCTAGGTGCATTCATTCGACTGCTTCCCGCAACTTTAAAAAGAGCTGTAAGTCGGAGTCGGCAGGAATGCACCGAGGAGATCTCCTCTCCCTGACTCAACTCCCCGCCCCGGAAACCGCCGATAGACATTATCTAGAAGAGAGGACAAGGAAGGTCACCTTTGGGCGCCACCAGATCTTGGCTAAAAGCGATGTGATGAAATATGTAACTGCAGGAGTGTGCTGACCAGTTGTCGTGAGTGTGCTCCCTCCTCCTTTATCCGATCTTGGCAACGCCGTCGCCAAAACATAGAGTCACTCTGAATCCGCAGTGGCAGAGTTAATAATTATAATAAGAAGAAGAACGACAACAAAAACAACAACAACAACAACAACAACAACAACAACAACAACAACAACAACAACAACAACAACAATAATAATAATAATAATAATAATATGATACTTTTAAAATAAATATGTATAACTATTTTTTTTTCTTTTAGTTATACACTGTTCAGTTGAATGCTGATGAAAAGTTTGAAATTCATACACTGAAGGAAGAGAATAAAATGATTATTCAGCAATCTTTCCATTACTATGAAGCTGCACAAGGCGATAATCAAATGTTCCAAAATCGCTCGTCTGGGGCTTATATTTTTAGACCTAAAGATGGTTTTGCTAGAAATTTATCTTCAGGGCTGAACTATGAAGTTTACAAAGGTAAGCCACCGTCATGGAAATAAAATTCTAAAGGTATCTCAAAAATGGGATGATATTTATAATTTTTCCAGAATTAAATTAACTATCAATACGCTATAGTGACATAGGGTTGCAGCTTTTGAGATATAATATTATTAGACTCCATAAGAGTATTAAATTATTAAGCTTTCTCAAGTTATTGTTAAGTTTCTCAAAATTATATTATTTTTTTATTTTTAGTAAACTAAAATAAAGTCACAAAAAAGTGGTCTGTTGTCTCGATAATCTTTAGTGAAAAAGAGCGGCTTTTATAAGCCCTTTTTAATTAAAAAAAAAAAACAAAATTCTTTGTTACAATTTATTTCTTTGAAATACTCAAAACTATCTTTACTCAACTGTTCTTATCAAGATATGCATTTTATAAAAGATAAAGAATAGACTTTATGTTTACATAATCATTGTTCTATTTGACTGGTAAGTATCTTCGCGTTTTTAATATATGTAAAGGGACTGAACAGGAAATTTGCTTTACATTTACAAAAATCCTCACGACTTATTTAGACAATTTTTTCACCATTCAACACACGCATAAGGAGATTCCAATTTTATTTTGAAGAACGCCATTCTTAAATTCACATGAGAAATTTTTCAGATAATTCTCATATATTTATTAATATACGATTAGATTATCTTTAATATTAAATTGAATAGTAATAGCAAATCTCATAAATATAGTATAAAATTTGATATTTTTAGGACCATTAATGCAAGAAATTCACCATACCATTAATGACTGGTCGAGTCAAGTAATCAGATTATACAATAAAAAAGATTATATCGAATTCAATTGGTTAATTGGACCAATTCCTATCGAGTAAAACTATCAAAATATTATTATTTTGAATTAAGAACTTGCATAGATAAAGTAAATTACAGTAAGTTCTTCATTTTAGGGATAAAAAGGGTAAAGAAGTAATAACTAGATACACCAGTAACCTCAAGAGCTATGGCGAATTTTATACAGACAGTAATGGTCGTGAGATTGTAAGACGTAAACGTGAGGAACCTAGTATCAATAATTATGTTTTAGAGCCTATATCAAGAAATTATTATCCTATAACGACCAAAATATCTATTGAAGACAATATAAGCAAGCTCCGTATGAGTGTGCTAACTGATCGAGCTCAGGGTGGCTCGAGCCTTAAAGATGGAGAAATTGAACTACTAGTAAGTCATAGTTATTTAATAAAAATAATTTGGAATAACATCATCTCTGATTTAAATCATGGATTTTTAAATTGTATTAATTTAATCCAATTAGAGTTAATATAATATAATTTTCCAAGAATTTTAAGTTGAAGGTGTCTTCTTGGGTTTCTTGAATTTTTTTTACTTTTAAAAATTAACGACAATAAAATCTTCCAGATAAATTAATTTCAAGATAAATTTTATAGATAGTAATGAAAATTTTAATTATTGCATAAATGAAACATATTTACGTATTGCATAAGTAAAGAAAATTCTTTTCAGCTTTCCATTTACTTAAGATAAAATACGAGTTAAAATTGATTTTTCTTACATTTCTATAGCTTTTTACAAAATATATGAAATATTTTTATTTTACAATAAACTGCTATGTTACATTTTTACATGCACTATCTTCTGTTCATACTTTTTATCTACGGGCAATCTGTGCTAATAGAATTTCAAAGAAAGCATAGTCAGACTGTCTTTATATATAATCAACCCAGTAATTCCGAAACATAAAAAACTACTATAAAATAATTATAAAAAATAATAATAATAACCAATATACTATTATTAGAAGCCTACGATGGCTCGATGGCTAGAGCAAAGGACTAGTAACTTGGTGGTCCGAGTTCAAATCCCGATCTCGGTCGATTGGCACAAGCACCGCTGTTATCAATTACTGTCGCTGATTAGCACATACACACGCGCGCGCGCGCACACACACTCAAATATCTGCTACATTCTCTGTTTTGAATCGCTTCGACTCCTCATCAGAAACTGAATAAAAATTTTAACAAAGAAATTATGTATACCTTACTCTCATTTCATTCCATCTTAAATGTAAAGCACATATTTTTATTAATAATGAATGATAACTAAATATATGAGGAACGGGATTAAAGATATATTTGTATTGAAATAAAGTAATCCATGTTTTGATTCTAGCTACATAGAAGGTTATTATATGATGACGGATTCGGAGTGAACGAAGCTCTTAATGAAACGGCATTTGGCAAGGGTTTAGTTGTCAGAGGACAACACTACTTGGTTCTCGGTAACCTGACAAATAGTAGTCAATTGTTAATGCGAGAAAAGGAAATAGCAATTGAACTGGCTTTACGTCCTTGGATTTTTATAACTCCGGCAAAATCGTTCGAAGAATGGCATAATTCATACAAAATGAGGGTTAGTTATTAAATACCTAATCATATTATATTCTAACTTATGAATATATAGCTGCATATGATATAAGTTTAAATATTTCTTATCAAAAATAAAATTTTATTTTATTTAAAAAAGTAAATTATTTTTATTAAATAATTTGTTATTCCTCACTTTAATAATATACTTTTTTATTATTAGGACAATAAACCTATAAGAACATTGCCAAGAAATGTGCGAATTCTTACTCTCGAACCTTGGAAGGATGATGACATTTTAATACGACTTGAACATATATTTGAAAAAGACCAAGCATCAAAATATTCTGAACCTGTTGAGGTTAATCTCAAGGTACATGCTCTTAAAATAAGAAAAATTGTATTAGACTGAATAATATATAATATCGTATAATTTAACCTATTTATAAATATTTGAATATTACAATAAAATGATAAAGATAAGACCTCTGGTTTTTATGAAACTTTGTACATGGGCGAAGCATCAGAAAATATTCGATACGTATATTTTATCGTGAGCAAAAGATATTTAGGGACTGAAACCAATACTTTTAAACACATTACTTCCAAAAACCATTTTTTTAATATCTTAATATAAAATAAGAATTTCTAACGAATACAACTCTTTACATTTTTATAAAGAAAAGTTTTCAAACACAACATCATAATAGTCGGGTTTGCACAATAATATATCAGTTATATAAATATCAGTTATTGTCTTTTTAGTATTATTTTGATTCTTTCCAATATTTAAAAATATTTATACAATATTTAATTATATTTATTACAACGAATAAAAGATATGTAAATATATTTATTACAGGATTTATTTACGGGCTTCAAAGTGCAGTCTGTTCATGAAACGATCCTTGGAGCAAACCAGTGGGCCGAGGACGCTAATCGTCTTAAGTGGAAATCGGAAATTAGCGGAAAATTAACGAATACTGACCACTACGATACTCTGAATATAACTGAAAACTCTATAATAATAAGACTTAATCCCATGCAGATTCGAACTTTCATTGTTAAAATAAGCCCTTTGTAATTTTTGTACATTTTTAATCTTAACCACTAGAAAGTATTTTAATCCCGGCACTGAATAGAATATTTTATCTATTATATAAGTAGAGTGCGAATGCAAAGGTCTTTTTTGTTAAATAGGGTAGAACATTATTTAAATCGTAATGATTTATGCCAATGGGAAGCAATTAATATTTTATAATGGACAATATTTTTTTAAAAATATAAAAAATTTTAAGTACAAAAAGTTTTAAAATTCATTTTTACAAATGCATATATAAAAAATCCTTACTTTTTGAAAAATTCAAGATTATACTTTTTATTTCCACCTTAATTAATCATTTTAATTGATTTTAGACGAAAAATATTTTAGATAATCATTGGTCTCCGGAATAAATTTTTTACCTTTTTTCAATGATACAAATCATATTACTTTCGAAGTTGAAGATTTGCTAAAGTTTATATGATATTGTTGTAAATATGGTCAAGATATTGTCATAAGTCACCATCAACGGTTAAACCTTAACAGGTATACATTTTCCTTTAATTGACATCAACGCACAACCTGCAATATCTTGATTTCTAAAGCTTCAGTATTTGGTAGCACTAGTTTACGTTGCAATCACAATCGATTGACGTAAGCAGCACTGCAAAAAATTTGCATCTGCTTTGTTTGCAAATACAATATAAATCCCGTCGGTGATCGATATTGCAAGATTAAATTTAGCAATGTTAAATAATATAAAAACAAATTGATATTAATACTTAAAAAACTATAAATTTATTAGTATGTGCTCATTACAATTATTTGATCAATGTTATTCTTTTTTTTAACAAATATATTAGGGTTTTTCTTAAAAAATTGTTCTAACTATAAATATATCCGATTTAATTTTCGAAAAATATGAATTTTAAGTCAGAAAGTACTGTAATTATAGAAGAGGAGAACGTTTGATCTAAAAATTTTTCAGAGCTCATTTTGGCCGTAATTAAAATTATCTCATTCAGCCTGACTAACCATTTGTCACCCATATTCCATAGCTTCTCATTGCCCAGCTATAATTAAGTATTCTCGAAAATTATTCTAAACCTTTCTAATACTTAAAAATATGTTTATTAAAGGAATTATTTTCGAGCATTAAAATGTAATTAGTTGACAAAACAATCCTCGAAGCAACCAATGGAATGAAGATTCTAATAGCATTAAGTGACAATTGAAGAATAGCTACGTAGAACCAAGGATGATTCTCAAGAACCAACTAAGATACTCTGGTATATAATCGATTATATACTAATAATAGGATGCAACCTATCCAAATACGAAAATTTATTGTTATATGTTCTTCTTATTTTTTGTACTCTTATAATTTTTATTTTTTAATGTATTAATTTGAAAATTTTATCTTCAAATTTTCAATTCTTTTTTCTAGAAATAAATAAGAACAAAAAAACGATAATCTTACAGTAAAAAATCTAACTATTTTATTCATTTATACAATCTAGCCTATGGACAATTTCTTTGTTAAAGTAACAATATTTTCTGAATTACTAATTACTTTACAATATAGTATAATAAAAAATAATTTTTTATAATGGCAGTGGAAGCAAGCTTTCATTTTCAACATATCATATTATTATTTATTTCCACTGACATGTAAGTATGAAAACATTTTCTTATTTTTACAATGTAAAAATGAAAGCTTACTTGTTAGGAATTAATAATATTGTCCATAAAATACAAATTTAAAGAAAGCGAAAAGCCCGAATTGTGCGATGATTACTTCATTAAGTCTCAAAATAATTAATATTTGGGAAAGATTATTTTATAAAACGCGATCAATTATTCACATTTATTCATCTGAAGCACACTAATCCAATTTCTATCCAAAAACTCTGTTCTGGCTTGCCCACGTCGCGTAAAGCAATGTCGAGAACAGGTAGTCTCGATGGCTTCTCAGTCTTATACGTGATGATTGTCTTTCCCCAATTTTCTCTTCTTGTCTATAAAATCAAACAAAAGTTACACGTTTTTATTACTTCTTTAGAATATATAAAATTTATGAGAACAAAATACAATTTATATGCCTAACTATGATGCCGATCTATTATTCAGTCTTTATTTCATTTTTACTTAAAATCTACTCGTGAAACAATATGTCATTATTAAAATCATTATTTAAACCCATTAAGTGCTTACTATACAGATGCTTTAGACTTTTTTCAACGACTATGTTTATCTTCAAATGTTCTTTATATTATCATCAAATTCATATAAATAAATTATTCAAGTTTAGGAAGCATTTCGATTTTTTATTTTGCAATAATGTTATAATATATAATAATAGTTTTATAACTCCGTGTAGGTTTAACTATTTTATTTTGATACATAAACATATACAGGATGTCCCAAATATGATTGTTCACACTATCAGATATGGAATAAGTAGATAAAGTCGTATACCAAGCTTGTATGCATTTTAGAAAGTTGCAAATAATTTTTATACTACCTGCTGTTATTCACCGGACAATGAGTAAACGTTCATTCGCCTATCGGTCGAGGGGCATGGATATTGAAAAAATGATAGAAAATTTGAATTATAATCTGAGGAACAGTCAAATAGGTCCATTGACCGTAGTACAAATCAGCAGTTGCTATAAATATATGGACATCGTTGTCTTTGATCGAAATTTTTAAAGCATAAAAGCGTACATATATCGTCGTTTGTGTATTAATGAGCAGTAGTGTAGCATAAGAGTATTAATGACATCGTTGTCTGTGATCGAAATTTTTAAAGGATAAAAGCGTACATACGAGTATATTGTCGTTTGTGTATTAACTTCAAATAAACAATTAAACCTTTTTCTGCCACGGTCGGCAGGACTCTTCCGTCCTTTTTTAAATAATCCACAAATTCTCCATCTAACTTCTCAATTTTCATGCGTCTCGATCGAGAGTCGAATTAATGTTTACTGATTAGCTGATAAACATTAACACGTAACGTGAAAAATATTTGTAACTTTCTAAAATGCGTGCAACCATTGTTTAATACTACCCGGTGATTAAGGTGATACCCCTGGTGATTTATTCTTCAATGCAAAAGCGGCCCTTCAATGCAAACAATCATATTTTACATACTCTATATAATGTCGAAATACCTATTATATGCCTAATATGTATCTATGGTATAACGTAAAGGAATACACTACCATAGAACGAAAAAAAATACTAAAATAAAGAAAAAAATAGCATTAGAAATATGCTATAAAGAAAATATATAAAATTTAGTTTTTTACAATAAGTAAACATTATTACCTATAATTTGAGGGATTTAAAACTTGTTCAAATCCACCTTATTTGAATCTATAATAAAAATTACGAACAAAATCCAAACTCACTGACCGTAATATTCCAGTGAAATTAATGTATCAAATCAGCGAAAATTCTAGATAATAATGTCTACTTATTATAGACAAGATAAGTTTTATAAATAACATTTATAGCATATTTCAAATGTTTTTTTTTTTTATTTTCTAATAATAAGGCGGTATGTGCCGTTCAATAATCTTACAAATTGCTGAACTTCTCAATATATTAAATGATGTCATGTTAAAATTAAAGAAATCTACTATATCAGCTTTTAATTTATAGATCAAAGAAATCTAATTGTAATTTCTATCCAGAAGTGAAAATGGAAAATGTTTTTATTGGAAAGAGTCCCTCACTAAACTTACTGAAAAGGTCACGGTTATATTGGTTGAAATTTTGCAAAAATATTCTCAGAATATATTAAAAGATTATTATTTTGATTTAAAATAAGACTTCACTTTTTAGAATATTTTTATCGAATATTTTTGTCAATTTTCATCAAATTTAACTACTACCCATGTTATATAAAATTAATTTGAAATACTTTCACGATTTTTGTCAATAAAAGAATTTTTTTCCAAAATCTTACGACATAAATGTAATGTTCAGATAATTTGAAATCATAATTAACTATAGTCAGTTTGTTTCGAATCAATTTGATGGAAAATATAGCAATTCGGAAATTTTTAAAAATCTGTCCAGCCAGCATTTAATGGATGGTAAAAATAAAAAACAATAAAATTAGAAAATCTAAACATTTGATTATAATCAGTAGTGATAAAAAATGTATGAATTGCTTATATGTTTATTCTTTAACAAACCTTGCATTCGTCGATAATGGCTTCGTAGCGAAGCCTTAAACTTCCTCTCGGCATTAGTTCAACATCGTTCCATGCAAGAAGCTTCAATCCTTTTCTATAAGTTTTATGTTCAGCATCGTAATAGCCAATACTATTTTTACAATGATATGTTATATTTTGTTCGGCTTTTTTCGACAACAATTGTAGGAATCCAATTTGGTTACTATCTGCTTTATAACTTATCTGTTTTGAAAAAAATAATTTTATTCTAATAATTTTATACAGAATATAATAGTTTTATACAGAATTCTTTAATGAATTGATAATTATTACCGAAAAGAGTTTACGCAATAAGAAAACAAAAACTAATAATAAAAATAATAAATGATTAAATTACTAAATATATGCTTACTTAACAATACAAATATTGCTTGCTTAAAAACATTATAATTTCTACAAATTCTATTACCATAATGTAACATTATTAGTTTCAGTTTTTAATTTTTCAATTTTAACAATAATTATTACAAAATTTTATTATTATATCATACCTTAGGTACATTTTTAATTTCATTCAGCCAAACTTCGTGTTCATTACCGGAGTATTTGATTTCCGGAGTTCGGGATGGACTAGCAAAGATGCAAGTTGCACGATTACTGGCATCACAGTGAACCATGATAGCATCTCTTGAGTCGCCCTCGTTAGGATCTATCCAATATTCCCCTATGAATAATGTAAAAAAATGTGAATCTAATGCAAGTCTATAGATACATTATAAATATTTTTAATCAAGTAAGAATATTTAAATTGTAAAATGAATGTTATCAGTATTCTAAAATTATTTACAATGAACCTCTGTTATTAATTGAAAATGATAAGAATAAGAAGTATTCTAATAAATATTAATACAAATAAAAAATATATGAAAAGCAGATGCACATTCAATTACCACTTGGTTTATCAGGATACGTTGCAAAAAGATCTCTGCAAGTTCTCGCTGGAGAATCTTTTCCACCGTCAGGCTTTACAACTTTTTGTAAAGAGGTTTTTACCTGATCATAAAGTTTGGTTAAGACTTCTTTTCTTTCTTCATCGTTCATAGGACCACCAAACATTCGAGGCATTTCATCTGTCGGAGCTGTAGAATCCGGTCCTTTACTTTGCCCCTGAGCTACATTAGCAATATTTCATATAATTTTTATGTATAGATACAGAAAATGTTATTATGGTTTATATTTATTACTTTACTAATTATTATTTATTATTTATTAATCTGTATTTATTACGTTTATTATATATGATGTTAGTATTTTTTTCTGTTTTATATCCAATTACTAGATACTTCTAAACTTACTAAATAAGGCTGCAAGCGAGGCAGCATCATAGCCGTATGTAACTTCACCAGGAGGTCCAGGAGGTCCAGGTGGACCAGCAGGTCCTGGGGGTCCGTGTTTCCCATCTTCACCAGGAGGACCTCTTGGGCCTGGATTACCCGTGTGGCCTATGAGTCCAGGGTTACCATCGCGTCCCGGAGGTCCTCGCAGACCTGTATCGCCGTCTTTACCCGATGGGCCCACTGGTCCTTGCGCTCCCTTGTCTCCAGGAATACCAGGTGTTCCCGGCAGGCCTTGAAGACCATTAAAGCCTCGATGACCTTTTGGCCCTGGCAGTCCTTCGAGGCCTCTTTCGCCCTTGATACCGTCGGGACCAGGCAGACCTGGTTTTCCTCTAGCTCCCTATATTATAGAAACAGCATTGTATAAATACTTCATTTAATTATCATTAAGTTAGCAAATGTTAAAAAATATACATATTTCGATCTAATCGTATGTGTTTATATGAAAACATTTGAAAATCAAAATTATTTTTTTAACATGAAATTTATATTTAATTTATATACATGTTTGAATTAATGACTTTCTGTGAATAATTCAATCTATGGTGTTTTCATGACGAATGAAAGATAAGATTAAATTATAAGTAAAAACTAAATATATAAAAAAAATTAGTTTTATATTTTAGTTTTAATTATTGGTTAAATATAGTATCTCACTGGCTGTCCATCAAGTCCTGGAGGTCCTGGAAGGCCTTGTTCTCCATCCTCTCCTGGTTCTCCCTAAAAAAGTACATAAATAATATTTATTCGAAACATAATCTCTGTCGAAGCATTATAATGTATAGGAACTCTGGTAACAATAAATAAAATGATATTTTACTGGAAATCCTTTTTCACCAGGTGGTCCCGTTGATCCAACTGGTCCTGGGGGTCCTTGTATTCCTTGTTCTCCAGGTTTACCATCAAGTCCTGTAGCACCTCGATCTCCGTCATTTCCTGGCTTACCTGGATTTCCGGATCTTCCGGGTAAACCTCGTAATCCCTTGAAAGTAAATAATTATTATCTTTTACACTAAACTAACTTAAAACTGATGACTTTAATATTAATTTTGTGGTCCTTGTGGTATAAAGTATAGATTTATACTAATGTCAAAATTGATTTTACGTCGTCAGACTTCTTTACGTCGTTCAGAGAGGGAATGAGACACGGCTGTCCAAATAAACTACTTGAAAATATTTTATAAATAAATAATTTATTTATTATTATTTCAAAAGACCAATCGCGCAGGGTTTTGTAAACTCCTTCCGAAACATTCGGTAATAATATTAAAAAAAATAATAATAACTAAAAGTTTCGTTTCATGTAATTTATAAAAAGTATAATTCTTCAATTTAGTTAAGTAAATTTCATTTTCATATATCAGTACATTTCGAAGGCAATATTCACCTGAGGCCCTGTTAAACCTTGCCGACCAATATCGCCCGTTACACCTTTTGGTCCTATAGGACCAATGGGACCTCGATCACCTGGCTGGCCTACAGATACAATTGAAATATTTTATATTTGATAGAAATTATATAAATTAAGAATTCATCGGCTAAGTTACCTTTGGGACCAATCGCACCATCCACGCCTGGAAGACCTCTTGGTCCTGTAGAGCCACGCTCACCAGGCACTCCTTGAGGTCCTGCCGGACCAATGGGACCCCTTTTTCCTTTCTTACCCTCATTTCCGGATTGACCAGGTTGACCTCGTGGTCCCGGGAAACCTGCCTCACCCTTTGAGCCCATTTCACCACGACTGCCCTTTTCGCCGGGTGAGCCCTATAATTATTGTAACTAATTATACTAATGCAATTTTCTAGGTTAAGCCAAAATTATCTTATTTAAAAGTCGATAAAAAAAATAAATGTAATAATAAACTTACACACTGTACACTGAGAGTGTCAATTGATAAAATTCTGTCAAATTATTATATTTTACTGTATGAAATAGCATATATCCAATAATATCCATATAATTCGCCAATTAACTTTACATAATTTAAATAACAAAACTCAAAATACAAAATATCTGGGGATTTAAATTATTTTTCATTCTTATAAATAAATAATCACTGCTTTATGAAAATACAGAAAAAATATTGACAATTTATTTGTAAAATATTCAAGAATTTCTTAATGAAACAATAATATATTTTCTAAATAAATAATTAAAATTTTGAATTGAATTATGTGCATTTTCTATAAAATCAAATGTTAGAAATAATACTTTTTTTTTAATTTACAAGAATCAGATATATGTAATTATAATATACAGATTTATGGGACATATGGTGAGTCAGCTTGAAAAAATAAATAAATTTTAAGTAAATAATAAATTTATATAATATTAACGCTTTTGAAGCTAGTATATCAAAAACATAGATACAATCACTTCATCACAAGTACTGCAAAAAATCGCTCAGCTATACGAATACTATATAGTATTATAAGTATAATATACTCGTATAGTAAGAAATCGAAAGAAGGTTCTAACGATCTAAGTGAAGTGTGCAATAATGGTCGTAAAATATGCATCGCAAATGGTTTTTAAACAGTGTGCAGCCTACTAAATATTTTTCAGGGTGAAACTTTTTAGAAATAACTTCTCTTTTTTTCTTTAACTCTTGACTTAGAACTGGTTTCACCAGAATCTCTGCTAATAATTATAACAATACTCAAGTCTTCATCTTACTGGCAATCCCTCGATACCAGGTGGTCCGGGGCTACCGGCAGTTCCTGGAAGGCCCCTAATTCCGGGGAATCCTGTCTGGCCAATCAGGCCGTTCGTGCCCGGCACACCTTTCTCGCCACGCGGTCCCTCCTTGCCTGGAAGCCCGCTTGGCCCTGGCTCGCCAGGGGCACCCGAACGACCAACGTCACCTGCAATTTGTAATATATAAATATCACAAACGGATTTTTATAATATGCTAGCGAAAGAGGTTTATAGAGATTTCATGCCACAAAAATTTGCAATCTTCACAACCTATAATAATTTGTAATATATGCGAAGAAGTAAATTACTTAATATTATCAAATCATCGACTGTTAAATTTAATGAGATTTTTTATACTATCTATTCTGTTTTTAATAATCAGAGTACTTCAAACAGCACTTATGCTAATAATAGAATATCTCTAGTGGCCTACGATGGTAACTTGTCGATCCGAGTTCCAATCCCAGTCTCGGCCGATCGACACAAGCAGCGCTGTTTTTTTACATGCTCTTTTACATGCATTTAGATGCTCTTTGTTTAGAAAAGCATTGTAGACCTCCGTCACTGATAAGCGCCATTATTAGAGAGCACAATTAGAGTAACTTTAGCTAACGTAAAGTAAAAATAACTACGTACGAAATCACGTGATCTACTAATAACGATTAAAAAAAAAACATTTCAAAACCGAAGTTAATAAAATATAATTTGATCTAAAATTTCATTCAAACTTTATATCTTACACCAGAACTTTTAAACTCTTTGATTAAACTGATTAAACTCACTACGTCATTGTTATTTTTCTAAATTATTTTATCAAGTTAAAATTGTTAATACAATGTTGAACTCTCCGAGAATATTATAATCTGCCTAACTGGAAAAAATTTCTCATTTCGTTTTCGAAAGCTTATTAAATTTTATTAAATGGTATGAAAAGTATTTATTTAACGTATAAACTGTATATATAAGATAACTTAACTATGGTTAAAATGAAATTCTGCAATGCTTTATTGTAAAATATTAGAAGACAAGTATAGTTTACTTCTTTTCCTTTGGTTTGGCGCGGACATTCATTCATGCCCTTTTATTCCATAAAATTAGTCCGACTTTTCTTGTTAATTATATCGTATTGGCTATTTCAATTTAAAATGTATAAGGAGAACGCTTATAACCGTAAATATCACAGGCTTCAAATACGACTGAAACACTGTAAAAATTATCTGCTTTATAGTTCTAAAAGTGGATGACTTATGATGGATGCAAAACCGCGTGAATTATGCGGTCATTGAATGGGAGACCTAGTTTTTTGCAAATTCCGTATTTAAGTGCCCCCCAGCGTGTCATTTGATACGATCTAAATAAAGTCCAGAATATTTTTAGCTCGGATGCTTTTTAAAGTTATCATTAAAATAAGATCTGTGTTCTTATGAATTTATTTTAACATTATGTTTTGCGCCAAATTACTAGTGTCCTAGGCATGATTTTGACTTTAGAAATAAAAACGAAAATTGGAAGGTAAATGCGAAACGAATAATCTTTGTTACCAGAACTTATCTTACTATTAAAAAATAAGTATGCTTTCAAAAATATATTTATAATTTTTTTTTATTTAATTATTCGGAGATTTTATTTGATTAATATTGATATCTAGTTTGAATACCATGTTTTATATTGTATATTAAATTTAATCAATTTTCTTTTACCTCGAGCGCCTTGTAATCCCTGATTTCCTTTGGGTCCTTGAATACCTTGGTCTCCTTTCATACCTCGTATACCTGGAAATCCAGGTGGCCCCGTTTTTCCTACAGGTCCCTAAGTTTGAAACGAAAACATAATCAAATATAGTTTTATAATTATTGTAAAAAATAAGGTAAAAACTTTTATTTGTATAAATTGATAAGAATTATAAGTATTTTCATAAGTCGAAAATAATTTTTTTTTTTAATAATCAAACTTTACAAACGACGAAGTTACGTTTAACTGAAGTAAAATACTAACAGCGGGACCAACAGCACCAGCTAATCCGTCAGCGCCTCTTGGCCCCGGGGGGCCGACATTACCGTCTCTTCCCCTTTCGCCTCTTTGACCGACAGGTCCCTGAAAAAAATTTATATATGTATATGTGTATATATATATATATATATATATATATATATATATATATATATAAGATGTGAAATCTGGACTGATATGGCAGAACTGCGATTTCGATTCGCGCGATACTTACGACCGGTCCTATTGCACCCGTGGCACCAGGAGTCCCGGGTGATCCTTTCTCACCAGGGCTGCCTTGCTCGCCTTTCAGGCCGTTCAAGCCCGCCACGCCCCTGTGACCCTTTTGACCCGGCATGCCTGGTAATCCTGAGGGACCACGGGCACCGGGCGGACCTTGAGGCCCTAGCGGACCGATTTCTCCGTCCTCCCCAGGTGCACCCTAAATATATGGCAAACATAAAAGGAGAAATCAATTTTAGCTTTCTTGCTGTTTTGTTTTTTTTTTATTTTCTATGTATTATGTATTTGTATAATGAAACATTTGAACGTATATTGATGAAAGCATGGAAGAACGCATCTTTCAAATCTAATGTGACAAATAATCTAATGAATAATAATTGATATACACAGCCTATAATTTGAGAAACGATTTGAACAAGTATATAAAAAAATAGAGAAGTGGTGTAGTTACATGATTTTTAGTAACACTTACGTCATTTCCAGGTAAACCCGGTAGACCACGTGGCCCAGGTGGCCCACCAACGCCTGGAGTGCCTGGCTCTCCGATTTCACCCCTCGGGCCGACGAAACCCATGGGTCCAGGTGGTCCAGGGGGACCTTAACAAAAAAAAAATCGCTCGTAAAATCAGCGCTCATTTTCATTCAAAATTTTCGTCGATAATACCCTGTGAAAATATGTTTCGTATGTTTGCGCGTGTGTGTAAACATATATATATATATATATATATATATATATATATATATATATATATATATATATATATATATATATATATCTAAACTCACCAGTTGGTCCTCGGGGTCCAACTTGCGCGTAAGGTTCCGGATAGATTATAGGATTTGGTCCCTTATCCGAGCTCGCTTGTGCTATCGACAATTGATGATAGTAATTCGAAACCTGGAATATTTAGAAATATATCATAAAATATGCAGCTATTTCATTTGAAATTTATAAAATGATGGTGTTTGGCACTTACATCGGGCACTGGAGTAGAACTGTTGCTCTATTAGAATAAAATATATATCATTATATTGATAGAAATATTATACATGTTTAGGAATTAAAATCTTCTATAGTACATTTATAATATTATATATATATATATATATATATATATATATATATATATATAATTTTTATCTTATTATTTACTCCATTGAACAACAACGTATAAAAATATAAAGATAAGCATCTTACTTCAACATTAGTAAAGGATTTCATGTCTTGACTTTCCTCCTGATCAACGTCAGCTGGCTGTAAAATATTAAATTATAAATGTCGTTTCAATTTGTATCATTTTAAAAACTATCAATTATTTCGGTATAATTATTAAGAAACTCACGGTACTTTGTGAGCTCTCGTATCGAACAGTCACGGGCTCCGGAGTAGCTGAAAATACAAATATAATTAAATTTTGTCCATAGAACATAAGGACCTTGGGAGCTCAAAAGTTAAATATTCTAAATTAGTATTGAAAAGTTGACAAAAGTGCAAAGCTTCCAAGTCCTACTTGTTGCGTTACAGGAAGGTAGCCAAGTGCAGTGGACCTGCCCACGTAGACAACGACATAAGCTGCAATTAGACGGGCGCCAGTATTCACCGGATCTACGATATACTCCTTCGAATTCGCACGGCATGTTTGGATTTTCTGTGAACATATTCATATAAAAATGATTCTATCCATATAAATTCATATAAATTTATTTATATACATATTCTAAAATATTTGAACTCTAAGAATTAATCTAGTTAAAAAAAAGAAAGATAACGATCGTAAAAATATTACTTATTGTTAGCAATGGACGAAGCTTATTTTATGCTAATACCTGTTGATGTATTGAAACCGAATCTTGACATATTAAGCGGCTTAGGTGTTATAAAAACTCTCGGCGTAGGCGAATCATGTGTGACGGTATCTTTAAGAAGTAAAAATTACATTTTTTGTCTAGTAAATCATATTAAAAAATTTATTTTCTGTACAATTTGACATAATAATCTTACTGTAATCATTAATACGAGAAGGATGTTCAGTTGAGGTGACTGGAATCTGCGGCTCAATTACAATTGTATCTAAAACACACGAATAAAAAAGTTTAATTTAATTCTCTTCTGCAAGTTTAGTCTTAATATTGAATTAAAGAAGTCCGCTCGTTAAATATATAGAATAATCCAGTAAAGACAACAAGCATCGATTCGAAGATTTATTTTAAAAGAAACATCCATCTCCTAATACTATAAATCAAACAATCCGTGACAATTCCCTTTAAATAATGCGTTATACCGTAGATATGATCGAATGGAAAAATTCAATCGCTGTATAACAGTAATCACCCCTTCCCCGTCACCGGCCGGCAGTAGGATAGAAAATTTCATCAAATTAGGAAGCACTAAAACAGATCGTCGTTTGCCCGGAATCGCAAAAGCATCCACGCAATTAAAGGGTTGATTAATCAATCCAGCTTATGTGGGTCATTCCTAGCGGGAGAGAGAGGGGGGAGAGAAAGAAGGAGAAAAGGGGAGAGGGAATCAACTTCCGGTAAGCGCAATCGAGCGACGGAACAATGCCTATAAGGACGGTATATGATTGACATAGAAAACGGAAGATGCTGGAGAATCAGGAAAAAAGAGTTATAGCATCCCCGCGATAAGAACAATGTAAAAGCGTTTTATTCAATACACTTGCGCGAGCGCGCCCTGACCGAATTCCATAGATCATCCATATATATGAATCCGTCACGCGATTAATGCATACTGTGTGTGTGTGTGTGTGTGTGTGTGTGTGTGTGTGTGTGTGTGTGTGTGTGTGTGTGTGTGTGTGTGTGTGTGTGTGTGTGTGTGTGTGTGTGTGTGTGTGTGTGTGTGTGTGTGTGTGTGTGTGTGTGTGTGTGTGTGTGTGTGTGCGTGTGTGTGCGTGATAGTGGTGTCAACGCATCGGATTGACAATAAGTAAAAGTGACGTCTGCTCGTGCGAGCGGGCGTGCGGCCATGTCGCTTAAAATTTTCATAGAAGCTTACTATATATATATATATATATATATATATATATATATATATATATATATATATAGTGTCTTTTATATAATATGCGGTACACAAGAGTGTGGAATAGATTGCGCGGAATTATATCGTCGCGAGGGTATCTATAAAATCGATTTTAAGCTTTATTGATTTATTGGTTGAAAAAACATAAAAGCATCGATCCGTTTCGATATATCAGCGTCGTATCTATGTGTGCATGTACTTCGTGAAATCCGCGCGATCAGCGCGCCGCTCAATTAGGTACAATCAGCGAATCCGCGGAACCTCGGTGTCTCTTTTTTTTTTATTCCTCTTTCACTTTGAGCCTTGGAAGGACGATTTGGAGTATACATAAACAGCATTCATAAAGTACATTGCGTTTAGAATTTTTATGGATCTTCACAAACTGCGATACGATTGTTTGATTGTTTTTCGAACTTGCGAGGCAATGCTTATTTTATGCGACTCTATATATAGGATATGAATAGGGTGATAAAAATTTAGAAGAATTTTATGACTATCTCGAGATGAACTTTTTTTACGTGTCGACAAAAACATAAAAGCTATTAAGACTAATTTAGTAAAGTATTAGATAAACTGGAAGTTGAATTGTATATCACATTTAAACAATTAGTGTTTCTAGATTTTAAAGAGAAATTTAAACTTTTAGTTCTAAATATATTTTCCCAATTAAAAATTAGCTATTTTATTATTTAAATTTTTTATTATAATCATAATGGAATTTCATTCTTGCATTTTATCTTTTATTAATTACCATGATATACAGTTTAACTTAATAATATATTTATGATAGGTTTTAGAATTTTAAATTAAAAGTTGAGTACCACATTCATTACTCTGGAATATTACATTGTACACTGACAATGTAAATATTTTCAACAAATAAAATATTTCGAATTCAGTGATTTAAATGTAAAATTATATTGCTATCGTTTCTCAACCTTTTACTTGTAGGATCAAAGACCTATATATCAAAGACAGAGAGTCTTTCAACGATAATCGAATGCCATTATTTCGTGTGCCAAAGCATGTTAAAATAAATTGTTAAATCTTGTGTGAAAACTATTATTATAACATTCTAATACAGAGTAGAAGAATTGAATAAGATTTTAATTATAATTTGAATAATATATTAATATTAGAAAAAGTGAATCCTATTTATTACATACATCGACAGTAATATTCTCTTAAATTTTAGAAAATTAATAAAAAAATTAGCTTTTCTGCTGTAGTATTATTATATACCTGCATCTAATGTTATAGCTTAAGTAGTATATTGATACGATTATAAGATCTGTAAAAAATGTATTAATTAAATTAATTATGAAATGATAATAATAGTTTTAATGTATATTTTAATACAGTTTCCTTCTCATATACTCTTTATTTTTCAAGTCATTGGATCAGTCCAACGCATTTTTTGTGTATTTTACACCATTAAGTAATTCTAGATTTGTGTTTTTGGATACTGACATTTCTCAAATGATCAAAATTGTATATCTCATAAAGTCGATTTATTTATTTATTTATTTTATTTATTATTTATTTATTTATTTATTTTTAAGTTTGACATTGTATCTTTTCAACGTTATTATCAATCAATTATATTGTATATCTAATTATATTATCTATATCTTCTTGTTCATTAATAGTATTTTCTGACAATTTTATGTGCAGCGTTTCCGAAGAAAGACGTTATGATAATTCAGTTCTACGTCTAGTATTTTAATATTCATTAAGTCAAAATTAGTTATGTGTCTGACAATGAGAGATCAGGAAATTTTAATCACGGATTTACTCTTAATTAAACGAGGTAACTTCGATTACCTCAAAAATGAACTTTCTAAAATTTTAAATTATAGATGAATTTTGAAGTCAAATTGACTCATTTATCATGAACAATCCGCACTTTTAAAACGAGATTCAAAAAAAAAACAATAACCTTTCAAAGCAAAAAAATCTCGTCAGCCTATTTCAACGAATTTATATAGTTTTTTACTTTTGTAACTTGTTTTTTTTTTGTATCTTACTTTTCTAACTTTGACACAAACTAATAAAGTTTGATTTATTAGAACTTATTTATTTGGTATGCTATTTTTTCTTAGAATTTGGTTCTAATAGAACAGATCTAAAAACATCTTCTCACCGATTTAATTAAAAAAAAAAAAAAAAAAACAATTATTTGTATTAATAAGAAACTACTATATTTTAAGAATAGAAGAGTTAGATTTCAAATAATTACCCATAATGTTGTGACTTCGTCCTTATTAGAATGAATGGCGCCGTATATTTTTTCATCATTACATTAAGATTACTTTTATCTCAGTTGCTTAAGTAGGAGGGCCAATTCATACAATTAATTACATATAGTCGCATCTTTTGCAAAATTAATTATTCCATTGAATATGATATATGGAGTAGTATTTAAATTTAATTTTTTAATCGTTAGGATACGAAAATACACCTTCCTCCGCCTATTTCGAGAGCGCGAAATAGTAGTGTCCGGGCCACTGGGAACTTGAATATCGTATCCGTTGTTATCGGGAGGTGATCCAGGACTAATAAATATGTCCAAAGCGAATAGCCAACAATTACAATAACAAAGTAGAATCTATTGGTTAGAAGTGAAGTAAAAACTTACCGATTTCAATAAATTTAAAACACAAAGCGTCGTGTTAAAGTTATATGTTTATAAATTTAATCTTATAAATTATACTATGTTTTAATTCAAATACAATTTTACTCTATCCAATCTCTGTATGATTTCTCAATTCGCATCGACCATGTTTTTTTTTCAATTACATTACAATAGGTTCAATGACAATAGGTTGTCCGTAGGACGCGAAATTAAAAAGAAAATAAAACTATACAAAATGATATTGTTCTATTATTGTGCTCGACAGATAGCTTTAAATAAGATATTGTTTGCATATTGTTACTTTGAATTATCCATAAAAAAATATTTTAGCTTACAGCTGAAAAATCTAGTTTTCAAAAAATCTAGTATAGTCAAGAGGTCGCAAATACGATAACTGCTCGGGCGAATTGACGCCCTCGCTACGCTTTTTTGCGATAATTAATTTTAAGGGCAGCATGAAATAATGGATCATCATCTGATTAGAAAATTTATTTTTAAAATTAAAAAATTATTTATGTTATTTTAAGTTGATTATAAAAACATTTTGAATATTTTTAATTTTTTGCACGAAGATTTTTTTTTACTTTGTTCTGAATTCCATTACACAAATGTGGATTTAAAAGTTTTGCTTTTCAATCTATTTTATATGGAATTTCGCAATATAAAATTAAAACCATGAATACATGAAGAAATCATAAAAGCACAGATAATCTATTGTCTTAAACTAAATAATTTTTTAAATCCAAGAATTTACATTGCATTGTCAACCATTTCTGGTTTGAGCACAAATTGTCGAAGAAAGTAATTCACTAAAGTAGATTTGGTGAACTTACAGGACTACCCAATATTTATCTATAGCACAGTTTATTTAAACGAAAAAAGACGTTATCAAACCCAAACTTAATCAAACTCCGTATCTCATCAATAGCTGGAGATTCTATAAGTGCTGTACACACGAAGCTTTTCAAGATTAATTCGCATAGTATGTTCATAACTAGAAAACTGATATTGAGCGATAATAAGATATAATTATTTTTAATAAGTAAATCTTGAATTTTATGTTTTAATTGAAAACCATTGTCAATATATGAGAATGGTTTACATATAAATTTCTTGAATTCATTACATAGAATTTATGATAAGAAGTGAATTGGTCTACCAGTTGTCAAAATAATAAAGTGCAATCGATATAGTAAATATATAGTTGATTTTCGGTAAACTATACGCTTTTTATAAATGTATGTTAGTTTACTGTCATCTAAATATTCAGTTTAAAGATGAACCGGCCATCTCATTATTTAATCTAATATTTGACGTAGCGAGACCAGAAACCTTTCAGGAATAGTAGCTTTAGTTTATATAGACCATAGTTAATTATTAGATAAATGATTAACACTTAAGTTCAACTTTATTTTTAACGCCGTGAATTTTGTCTCAAATGTGATATATTTTTGATATATTTAAGAAAGTCTGAGGGGGAATACAAATCTTTATTATTGAATTACAAAAAATTGTAATATTACAGTTAAATTTATTTTCCTACAAAAAAAAATAACAACTCTTTCAACGATTATTATTTTCATTCATATTAATTATTCTATATTATTGTAAATTCTATGTAATTGTAAATTGTTTGTATAAAAATTAATTTGTGTCAGTGGTTAAATAACATAACTTTGCTCTATTATTAAATTGTTACGAGTTTTTGTTGCATTTGCTGTATACATTTGAATACTCAAAATTATGTCACTAATCACAGTGTAATAAAAAAAAAAATACGAGTAAAAACGCAGCCATTTTTTGAACGAGAAGAAATTACTATATATATACACACATCCTTCACCTTTAGCCGAACGATTAAATCCAAAGAAAAACAAAAACAATTAGCCGTACGAATAAGGGACGTATACGAACCTCGCGAATTATCGTCCTCCTCGTACTCTTCCTCCTCCTCTTCCTCGTACTCCTCGTATCCATTGCTCTCCTCGAAGCTGCTGTCGGCCCGTTGATTCGGCCTCGGCTGCTGCTGGCGCTTGATTTTCCGGGTGTTCCGCCGGTCCTCGGTACCGAGCGCCGCCGCCACCACCGCCAACAGCAGCAGCAGCAGCAGCAGGCGATGACACCCTCGCATCACCTTGCTCTATCGTCTGTCCCTCTCTCTCTTCTCTCTCTCTCTCTCTCTCTCTCTCTCTCTCTCTCTCTCTCTCTCTCTCTCTCTCTCTCTCTCTCTCTCTTTCTCTCTCTCTCACTTCTCCACCGCTTATCGGAAGTGCATTGGCTGCCGTATATACTGGGTTCGCTTCTTGCGAGCGCCAAAAGCACCCTGCCGCCTTTGCTTCTTCACCCCCTCGATGCTTTTCAAGCTTGAGAACTGCGTGCAAACGATT